>BQNB010053108.1:0-30956 GCA_026074375.1 Tanacetum coccineum
CATACGTGGGTTATACTTTTACCCGTGTGTTTCCATCTAATAACCGGTATTGCTAGTCTTATAAATTTAAAGCTTTTGAAACACATCAAAGTTTTTGGCGCCGTTTCTGGGGATTTTTAAGCTGTTCTGTAGTCAACTCTGGAAAAATTATTTTAACTCCTTTTTTTTCAAAAATCACCGTACAGTTTTCTAGAAAACTGAACCAAAACCGAAAAGGTTTATTTTCCTCATATGCATACACGTGTTTCTAATTATGAACTAGTCGAACCTCTAGCTGAACCTAAACGAACTTTGAATCGAAGACTTTGTCGATAAAACAGAAGAGTTCCATTCGAACAAAGAAACAACCCACCTCAATACCCAAGAATTGTCTATCTGCCAATTCTCGACATCAATTACTTCCGTCACTTCCTTGATACCCTTCAAAACTATAATCCAATGGATGATGAACCCATGTGGGCTGTCGACTATGTTGTCGCTCCGACTCCCAGTTCCCCAATCACCATTCCTAAAACCGCAAACGAATTCGCCATTAAAGGTAATCACTTGACTCTCATCAAGGGAAACAAATTTGATGGTAGAACCAAAACCGATCCTCACAAACACATTCACGAATTCCTCAAAATACGTGATATATTTAAATATAGAGACACTTATAATGAACCTGTCCGCCTCATGATGTTTCCCCTATCACTCACTGTAACTCAACGAATGAACTATCAAAATGTGGGATGAAATTCGAACCGCTTTCATTAGTCGATTCTTTCCCCCAGCTCTTTTCGATCGACTCCTCAGAGAAATCCGTGCCTTTTCTCAACATGAAAACGAATCTCTAACCAATTCTTGGCTTCGTATGAAGGAAATGCTCAGAAACTGTCATGGTCATAATATGTCCAAAGGAAATATTATCAAAATCTTTTACCATGGTCTTAATGAAATAGCCCAAGAAGTTCTAAATGCCGTATATGGTGGTATTTTCCTTTATAAAACTCCAAATCAAGCTTATCAGCTTCTCGAAGATAAAGTCCTACTCAAGCTTGACTGGGCTAAAAATCAAAAAACCAAATCATCTCTTATGAAAACTGTTGCTTTCGCCACTGAAGGCCCCAGTAAGACCGATACTGACAAACTTATGGCTCGAATGGATGCCTTGACAATAAAAAAGGATGCTCAGTACAAAGAACTCCAATCTCATGCAAAACACCCAACACCAGATCTTGACGAAGATGACATGCCCATGTCTCGTGAAGAAGAGGCTAAATTCATGCAAACTTTCCGTAAGACTCGTTTTTACAATGATTACCGCGATCGAGACTCGAATCGAGATAATTGGCGTTCAAGCAAACAGAATAATTACTGCTGATCCAACGCAGATGATAAACCCTATGATCTTCCAAGACAATTCAATGATTTTATGAAATCGCAGCAATCAACCAACGCTTTTGTTAAAGATACTTTCATGGACCTCAAAACTCAACTCGAAACGGTAGCAAAAAATCATCAAGCTTTAATCCAAAACCTTGAAACTAAGTTCGAAAGACTCGCTGAAAAGTATTCTGGTCGACCTTCTGGATCTCTTCCGAGCAACACTCAACTAAACCCATGAGGAAACAACTCCAAAGCCTATCAACTACCGCAATCTCATAATGAGCATGTGAATGTCGTATTCACAAGAAGTGGTAAATCCTACACCACAACCAAAAATTCAACCTCCTAAACCTATTAAAGAAACTCCAATACCAAAACCTTACAAACTAAAAATCTCATATCCTTAACGCCTAAGGAAAGAGAAAATGGAAGCCCAATACGGAAAATTCCTCGACATGATTTGAGTCGTTCGAATCAACGTACCTCTTGTCGATGTCTTAGCCGGAATGCCTAACTATGGCAAATTTCTCAAATAACTCATAAGCAACAAACATAAGATCGAACAAATTTCAGCAACTTTCTTGAGCAATGAAAGTTCAGCAATGATTCAAAACAAAGTTCCACCAAAACTTAGAGACCCCAGAAGTTTCCTAATCCCTGCAACTTCAACAAAACTTTCTCCTGCAATGCTTTAGCCGACCTTGGTGCCAGCATTAACTTTATGCCATATTCCTTATACGCAAAATTATCTCTTGAAACTCTCAAACCTACCAAAATGAGCGTAAGATTAGAATAGCTGAAAATATGCTCGTCGAAGTTGGTAAATTCACCTTCCCTGCTGATTTGGTTGTTCTTTAAACGGAAGAAGATTGCAAAGTTCCTCTCATCTTGGGATGACTCTTTCTTCACACTGTTGATGCAATAATTTGAGTTAAACAGAAACAACTCAATCTTGGAGTTGGGACTGAACGAATTATCTTTAATATTGACTCTCCCATTAAACACTCTTATTCAAACGATGATGCATGTTTCAGTATTGATGTTATCGATTAAATTTTGGAAGAAGATATTGACGCTCTTCTAGACGAAGTAAGCAAGATTCTCCACTCCATCGAAGGAACCGTTCTCGAAGAATAAATCTTTTCTAAATTCGATAAATTCATAGCAATGCCTGCAAATGAAAACTATGACTCTGAATTCGATGAAGAAGAACCGAAATTTAAGAAAATCACCATCAAAACAGATTATAAAATCAAGACATCTCTCGAAGAACCTCCTACAGATCTAGAACTCAAACCTCTTCCTGATAATTTAGAATATGTATTTTTGGAAGAACCCTCTTTTCTTCCTGTGATCATATCATCTCAACTCTCTGCTCAAAACAAAAGCAAACTTATATCTATCCTTAAAAAACATAAAGAAGCATTTTCCTGGAAAACAACAGACATTCCTGGTATCTGCCCATCATTCTATAAACACAAGATACAACTTCTGGATGACAAGAAGCCAGTTGTCCAAAAACAAAGAAGGTTAAATCCAAACATGCAAAAAGTTGTTAAAAACAAAATCATGAAACTCTTGGATACCGGTATTATTTATCCAATTTCCAACAGTCCTTAGGTTAGTCCTATTCACTGTGTACCAAAAAAGGGTGGTATTACAGTAGTCACAAATGAAAATGATGAACTTGTCCCAACAAGAACCGTTACGGGTGGCCAGTATGCATCGATTATTATAAACTCAATGAAGCAACCGCTAAAGATCATTTCCCTTTGCCGTTTATGGATCAAATGTTGGAAAGACTCACAAGAAATAAATACTTATGTTTCCTTGATGGTTTTTTGGGATATTTCCAAATTCCTATCGATCCCATGGACCAAGAGAAAACAACATTCACCTATCCCTTCTGAGCATACGCTTATAGGCAAATGCCTTTCGGATTATGTAATGCCCCAACTACTTTTCAAAGATGCATGTTGGTAATCTTTCATGACATGATCGAAGAATCAGTCGAAGCATTCATGGACGACTTCTCCGTATTTGGAAACTCTTTCGACAAATGCCTAAACAACCTCGATAAAATGCTCCAGCATTGCAAAGATGCTCATCCTGTCCTTAATTGAGAAAAATGTCACTTCATGGTCAAAGAATGAATTGTGCTTGGACACAAGGTATCTGGCGCAGGACTTGAAGTCGACAAGGCAAAGATCGACGTAATCTTAAAACTTCCACCCCCTACCAATATCAAAGGTATTAGAAGCTTTCTTGGACATGTTGATTTTTACCGACGATTCATAAAATATTTCTCAAAAATTGTCTGACCTCTAACTAACCTGCTTGAAAAAAGATACTCCATTTGAATTCGATGATGAATGTTAAAAAGCATTCGAATTATTAAAATAAAAACTCACATGTGCTTCTGTGATCGTAAGCCCAAACTAGAATCTTTCGTTTGAACTTATGTGTGATGTAAGTGATTTCGCAATTGGAGCTGTCTTAGGTCAAAAAGATGGTAAAAACTTTCAGCCAATTTATTTCGCAAGCAAAACTCTTAACCCAACGCAAAAAAATACACCATGACTGAGAAAGAACTTATGGCTGTAGTTTTTGCATTCCATAAATTTTTATCCTATCTTATACTATCAAAAACTACTGTTCATACTGATCACTCAGCTCTTAAACATCTGTTTAAAAAACAAGACGCAAACCCTGTCTTATTCGATGGATTCTACTCCAACAAGAATTTCGATTATAGAATCAAAGATAAAAAAGGTACAAGATAAATGTTGCTACGGCATAACTGTCATCACCTTTCCAACGAGAAAGGTGATGACAGTAAAGTTGACGATAACTTTCCTGGGAGAAACCCTTATGGAAATTAACACCAAAGATAAACCATGGTTCGCAAACTTTGCAAACTATTTGGTGGGTGATATTATACCAAAAGGGATGACGTACCAACAAAATAACAAATTCTTCTCTGACCTCAAACACTACTTTTGGGAAGAACCCTATCTTTTCAAAGTATGTTCTGACGGTATGATTAGACGATGTGTCTATGGACCAAAAACTCGTACCATTTTAGATCAATGTTACCACGGACCTACTGGTGGACATTATGGACCAAACATAACCGCTAAAAAGGTCCTATATTTAGGATTTTACAGGCCAACAATCATAAAAGAAGCTCATACTCTAGTTCGCCTTTGCGAAGCATGCTAAAAGACGATAAATATATCAAAACATGATGAGATGCCCTTAACCAACATTCAAGTATATGAAATTTTCGATGTATGGGGTATTGACTTTATAGGACCATTCCTAAAATCATATAAGTTTGAATACTGTCTTGTCGCTGTCGATTACACATCTAAAAGGGCCTAAGCTCAAGCTTTACCAACCAATGATGCCCAAGTTATTATTACTTTCTTGAAGAAACTATTCTGCCATTTCGGAATGTCCAAAGCTCTAATCAGCGACCGAGGTAATCACTTCTGTAACAAAATGATGGAAAAAACCATGAAGAGATATGGAGTTAGTCACCGTTTCTCTACATCATACCACCCCAAACAAGTGGTCAAGTTGAAAACACAAACAGAGCCGTTAAAAGAATTCTTGAAAAAATTGTTAAAGACAATCCTGTTATTTGGTCATGAAAACTTGATGACGCTCTGTGGGCTTTTAGCACTGCCTACAAAACACCTACCGGTACCACACCCTACAAACTAATATATGGAAAAAACTATCATCTACCATTTGAAATCGAACACCGTGCATACTGGGCACTCAAGAATTGCAATCCTGATCTCATCGCTGCTGATGAGAAAAGAATGTTTCAGTTACACAAATTAGACGAACTTAGACACCAAGCCTATGAAAACTCTCGTCTCTACAAGGCAAGAACCAAAGTCTGGCACGATAGAAACCTAAGAATGAGAAAAGAATTCAAACACGGAAACAAGGTTCTACTTTTTCACTCAAAGTATAAATTTAAGCAACCAAAACTCAGATCTTGCTGGCTAGGACCATATGTAGTAAGACACCAGTATCCATCTGGATATGTTGAACTATATGGCAAGGATGGAAAAATATTCATTGTTAATGGCCATCGAGTTATACTATGAAGAAGAAGAATATAATGACCAAAGGGAAGCATTCACTCCCTTCTTTCCAAAAGAATGAACCTCCAAAGTATTAGTCTAGCTAATGACTCTCTTAAAAATTAAGCGCTTCTCGGGAGGCAACCCATGCTTTATCTAAGTATGGAGGAGCTCTCGTTCCTCACTTTTCAAAATATATAAAAAAAACCCAAAAAATATTTTCTTTTTATGTGCTTTTGTGTGTTTTTTTTTATTTGCAAGAAGTTTAAAATAAAAAAAGAAGAATCTATGGCGTACGCTCAAGAATACTCTCTTGCGGCCTATATCTCTTTGCCCCTGGAAGTACCGTTTCCCTTAATTTTCCCTATTTTATCTTTATTATCAGGTATCACATTGAGGGCAATGTTCAACTTAAGTGTGGAGGAGAGCTAAATAGGAAAAATTAAAACATATCTCTCCATGATTGCCTCACAATCTAAAAAAAAGAACCTTCAACTGATATTTTCTGGAAATTTTAAAATTTATAAATGCTTTTCTTAAAGAAAAAATATGTAAACTCTTAGTAAGGCAAATCCAATCGGATTGACATTATGGCTAGCACAACCCAGTCTACTAAATTGTAAGAATTCTAAGCCTCTAAGAAAATTCAGGTATCCACCTTTGGTACCTAAGATAATTGATGCCTTTAGCTTGTTCGAGTTAAGGTTAGAATGCAATTGCAAGTGTCTCATCCGTCGTTACGGCTGTGTATTTGTAATTTGTCGCCTTTTCTGGAGCATTGGTATTGGTTGAAAATTATGTTTGAGAGAGCTAGAAATTTAGAAGCTCTAGAACTTGTGTTTGATCATCATTTAGTAGACCGCGTTGAGATTAATTTATAGAAAATTTCATATGATAAAAGGCAAAATAAATCCCATCTATAGCACTAGCTCTTAGTGCTGAAGTATGTTCCCGAAGATCATAAGTATGTGGTAAAAAAATGATGAATGAAAGAAAGTCGAAGGAATAAAGAAGTTATGGCACAAAAAAATCAAGTATACGCGCTGCATTATTATCATGTTTTTCCTCTTTGAGATTCTATCTGGTGCTCACGCCCTATCGGTCATGTTTATGTGTCTTGTACAAGCATATGGTAGCTGTCTAGATTATGTCTGTGCAAATTGAGTGTCTTCACAATAAATATAAACCCTATCTGAGTGGATTGAGTAAATTCTATAAATCAAACACATTCTCCTATGTGAGGTGCCTAATTATACGTCTATGCCTGAAAAGTTAATCAATATGCAAACTCTTGCTAAAAATCTAAATTTTCTTCACGTCAGGATAAATGATCTTATTTTCTCGCTTTGTTTGTTTGAGGGCAAGCAATAACTTAGTGTGGAGGGATTTGATAACATCTAAATTATACATGTTTTCGGTGACGTTATTTATATATATTTTATCATTTCTCATGAACTTTTGATAGTTAATAGCATGAAATACTTACAGGTTCACTTGAAAACATCCCGAGTGATGTCGTTCGTGAGAACTAGTCGAGTAATATATATAAGTATTTCCTGTTAGATATAAAAATTACTTTAGGAAAAGTAATAATCAATCTTTCGGGTGTCGTGTCCCAACGAGAGATGAATTTGAAATTTACGAAAATGTTTTGTTTGATGCTAGATTGTCAAATATTTTGGTTTTTGATTTTAAACTAAGTATATAATAATAATAAACTAGATTATACCAAATAACAATAAGCAAATGCAATTAAAAGAAGAGATATATATTAAATGATATGCTTTCTATATGAAGTGTTTAGATCCTTAAGTGTGAATTTAAAGTTCTTATTAATGAACCAATATCTATCAAAATAATTATCTTCTCACAACGTTGGTTTTTATTGAAAATAATTTTTATCAAGATATTAATTACAAAATCAATGTCTAATTATTCTTATGGCTTTTGCCCATTCGAATAACCAAAACATAAATCTAAGCAATCCAAAAATCACTAATTAATATTCCATTTTTAATTATCACACTTAATTCACTAAACACTTAATCACTTAACAAGCATATAAGGGAACTACTCACTAATCATACTAATAGACAAATAAGCAACAATAAACATGATAAGCTAAATGAAACTATACTAAATTAGAATTGAAAAGAGAAGATATTTAGAACCCGAATGCCGAAACCAAAATGATTAAAACCACCCGATCTAATAATCTATCAAAATACTTAAGTTTAGGAGCTTAGAGCTTTAAACTTGAGATATTAAGCTAGCTTATCAGACCCTTAAGCTCTACGCCTCATGAGTAGAACCGAATTCGTCAACATTAAACAAGCAAAGTTAAGCCAAATATCAATAAGCTTAATAACTCTCTTAATATCCTCTTAAACCGAAAACCTTTAAACAGTTTTTATAAAATCTAACCTAGTGTTTTCATAAAACCTTTTGGGCTTCTAAGCCCAAATCCTAGACAAATACCATTTCAAAACTTTCTGTTAACTTCCGAATGAAACATTCTACAAATCATAATTCGTAATTCTTAATCAACAATGGCTTTATATTCCAACTTTGATCCAAATAAACCTATTAAGCTTGATAATCCAAGTCCTATTTGGGCTTTAACTACACGAAATCTACCAAATCTAATCCAAACACCAATTAAGCAAATCGAAAATCATTCTCTTAAATCTAATAAACTGAGACAATAGGCAAAATGAACCTAGCTTTTGACAAATAATAAGCCGAAACACCCTATCACTAAGCCGAGATCAAAAAGAGCTTTGGTAAACCGAAATCATTTTAATAAGCTAAGATAATTAACTAGATCTAAGGTTTTTGTTTTAGAAAATCATTACGCACCGAAACTAATTAAGATCTATTAAACAAGTCGAGATCTAAGCATTATAAACAAGTCCTAATAAGCTGATGAATAAGCCAGATCTCGACCAATGAAATAAGCAGCATGAAATAAGCCGTTTAAGATAAGCTATTTACAAGCTTAATCAAAATCTAACAACAAAAGCTAAACAAAATAAGCTTAAGCTTAATCGGTTTGCATCTTATCTCAACAAGTTATTCGTAATAAGTAATGGATAGCTTATTCGAGTGGAACTTAAGAGATTTGGCATCTAAATAAGCTATTAGAGAACTTATTTAGAGATAAGATAGAAAAGAAATGGAAAGAGAATAAGCCAAAAACAATAAGCCTCAAGTTACACCACATAATATCTTCATTAATATGCAAAGGATCTTTAACATAAACTAATAAGCTCAAAATAAGCTGAATCTAAAATTACAATACGCTAAATATTTGGTGGCTAAAAACTAAACTAAAGCTATCCTCAAAACTAATCAATGAAAAATAAGCTGCTGCCCTTTCATTTATAGCCAAAGTTAGGGGGAAAAGTTGTAATTTTGTTGGGGGAGCGGGGTGCACGAAGTTTCGTGGAAGGTGCATTAATTCCCCAATCATTGCCTGGGATCCTTATTGGTATGTGTGTAAATACACATACCTTTTACTTGATAAAACGACTCTAAACGACCAAAAACGCACATAAAATGCCATATATATGCTTGTTTTGTGTTTGTACTGTGCAGGTACCGGATATTCACTAAAGGACGAAAAACAAAGCCAAACTGGACAAAACCGAGAGCGGAATTGGAAAGAGCGCGAAAAACCAAGGCCAAAAGTACAAAAGGATTGAAAACGGAGCTGAAACGGACATTTCTGGATCGACTCGACAACGTTTTTGCATTTAATGAAGTCAAGACGAAGTCAAAGTCAACCCCGGGTTACGGCATTAGAAAGAGCATAAAAAGAAACGAACCCGTACCCATTTTAATGGGCCGGGTTAGCCTATTAGTATTTATTTACTAATTTAAAAGGCCCAACAATTCCTAGTAAAAGCCCAAAGTCTCTTTTATATACAATCAGGCCCAAATGCATATCCTGGCCCAAACACCACCTTAACTAGCCCAAACTATAACTCTTTAACCCCGTTAGCCTTAAAGGACTGTGAGTGTAAACCCTTTACACAAAAACCTCAAGTTACAAGGACTAAGGCTGCTATATCACATTACACCTTGAGGGACCAAAATCGTCCTTTCCCCAAACTTTAACCCTGTTATACTATGCACCCTTAAACCCCCATTTCCCGCCATACCCTGAACCCCACCACTGTTCACTGTCTCTCTCACTCACCCTGCATAACCAGACAAAACCCTGTAGCATACAGCCAAAATCAACCTCACCCCACTTCATAAAGAGACAAACCACGCTGGCAATCCCTCAAAGTTCCATTGGCTGAAGAAAAGGGACAAAGAATCAAGGGTTAGGATTGAAAGACTTGGGGACCAAGATAATTGAAGGGCTATGATTAAGGCTTTGAAGCCTCTCACAACAAAAGCACAGCTAGCACACAAGTGAAGATCTTGACAGCTTATAAAAGAGAAAAGAGAAGAAGACAGAAAAAAATATAACTAGGAGTAGATTAATTTAATTTTTAATGTTTTTAAATTTATGTTTTTAGTCTTTTAAATTCTGTCATTTAAGTTTTCAAGCCTTGTAATCTTTTTATGTTTAATGAAAATTCAAGTTTATTGGTCTATGCAAATCTGTCCCTTTTTATTTTATGTCATTAAGCTATTTTTGTTCAAAAAAGCCCTTTCCATAAGCTCTCATAAGCTTATAAAATCCTTTTTTTACTCATTTAAACTTTCACAAAAGCTTTTAGTGAAAGCTACTGTTTCATACACCCAAAACTTTGGTTTGCAGCTTATTGGATGAATAAGCAATTTTGGATGGCTTATTGGGTATTAGAGCTTATGTGGATAAGCATTAGGTGGTTTAGAAGTTAGTAATCAGTCCTTCTAGCATTGATGCAGGTATAACTCTTCTTTTCTCAATTTAAGCTATTTTACTGTTTTTGCTTATTATTGCTTATTTAAGGTCTTTTACTTCTTATTGTTGATTATTATGGTTGTTTATTGCTCATGTATGCTTATGTGTTGTTTAGATGTCATTTATTCATGTTTTTTTAGAACTGTCTGAATTGGCTTAATACTGCTTATTCTTGTTGGCTTATTTTAAATGCTTATATTTGTGATTTACTTGCTTTTCAGTACTTAATATTGTTAGTTTATAATTTATCTTTGAAATTCTTGGCTTATTTCAGTTTGAGTTAGTTTTAAAATGATTTTTAGATTCTTAAAGGGGTCTTTGGCTCAAGGTTGAAAATGGGTCAAAATGCTTGTTAAACCATTATGGGTTTTTAAATCAGCTTTGCCTAGCTCAGTTGTTTAGAGTTAATCAGTTTGTTATAAGTTTCTTAAGTTAAAAAGTTGTTTTGAGTCATTTTCTATATGTGTTATAAACCTGTGGATTTGAAGTCCTTTCAAATTGATTTTACTTAACTTTTGTTTAAAGTCTATTCTAAGTTTCTTGTTCTTGCTTCCTTGTAGAGTAAAATGCAGTAGGAATGAAAGACTTAAGTGTCTATTGGTCTTTTTCATTTTAAGTATAAAATATGTCCTAGTTTCTAAGGTTTTTATAGTCATAGTTCAGCTGCCAAATTAAATAAGCTCCCTTTAGTGTTAAGTCCTGATTTTTAGATTATATTCTCATTAGGTGTCCTTTTTTAGTTATCTTAGCTTTTTTTTAAGTTCCTATTCTAGCTTAAAATTTGGCCTGCAAAAGTCTTTTATTTTTTCTAAGAAAACAATGAATCAGTAGGAGCTGAGTGATTCAACACTTTTCTTTTACATTTTTCATAGCTTAAAATTATTTCAAACTCCTTTTACTTTGTAGATTATTGTAGCTAGGTGGATAAGCTTTAAGGGCATATAAGCCCTTAAGCTATAAGGATCCTTCTAGGGGCTTAATTTTAAGCCCAAAAGTACCCCATAGGCTGTTTGTATACCAGCTTTTAGTTAGTTGCTTATTTGCTTTTTCAGTCCTTATTTGTATGTCTTATTAGCTTATTTTTATTCTGAATTGCTTATTAGATATAGCAGTATTCTGCTTAGCTTATTCCCCTTTTTATATTGCTTATCAGTTTTTAAAAGCCAAGAATTTAGTTATCTTTTGCCTTAGTTCATATCAAGCACTCTGTCCCTTTTTGCAGCCCATTTATAGCGTATTCTAACTTAATGACTTTGCTTATTTTGTTTTCTATTAGCTTATTAGGAGTAGGGTATTAGAGGTGTTAGCTTATTTTGTGTTTCATTAGCTTATTTGCCCTTAAAAGTTTCTAACAGTTTAAGCATTGAGCACTTGGTAAAAAAATATGCATATGTCAGTTTTTTATTAGTTTTTTAGCTTATCAGTTGTTCAAAATGTGTAATGTTTGCTTTTCTGTGCTTATTGGTGTGTAGACTTATTGAGTTTTTAGTCTTAGGTTCTAGCTTATTCAATAAGCCCCTAAAAATTTAGCTTAAAAGTTGCCTTCTAAACTGTCTAGGGAAAATCTTTTTTAGCTTAACTGTTAGCTTATTTGCTCATTTTTTTGGGCTTATCATTTGCTTTTCAAAAATAATTTCCAGTTTTAAAGTTGTTAGTTTTTAGGTTATTGATAACTTTGTTTTAAAAAATTTCAAAAAAAAATGTTTTTCAAAAAGGGAGGCATGGGGGTCGAACCCATGACCTCCCCTTTGTAAACACACGTCCTTAGCACAACACTCACAAACCACTCGCCCTTAGGACTTTTTTAGTCAATAGCTTGCACATTTAATTTATATAGTATCTTAACAGTTTAAGCTTATTGTCTTATTTGCTTATTTATCTCTTATTCATTCAGCATTTTTAAAAGTTTGTATTTTTCCTGCATTATTCATAGTTCAAGGTATTTTTTTGTATTTTTTCATATTTTTTTTAAATTGTTTACTTTTTTTTAATAATTAATTTTCATTAAAACTGTTTTTAATTCATAATAAAAAATATAAAAGTCAAAAAAATAAAATTCTTTTTTTCTGTTAGGCCTAGTGCTCCTATCATTGAAGATTAGGACACTGATAGTGATAATGATAGTGTGTTTAGACCTAAAACTGATCAGATAAAACCAAAGTCTACTAAAATCAATTTTATCAAATCTGATGAGAATGTGAAATCTATTAATAAGGAAAACACACATAAGCAAGAAGAGTATCCTAGGAAAATTCAAAGTCCTAGGGATAATAGAAGAAACTGGAATGGAATGATGAATCAGAAACTAGGAAATGGTTTTGAGTTTATAAAGAAAGCTTGTTTTGTGTGTGGGAGTTTCAACCATTTAATCAAAGACTATGATTTTCATGATAATAAAATGGTAGAAAAACCTGTGTTGAATAATAAGGGAAGGGTTACTGGTCAAAGGGAAATTAGACCAGTATGGAACAATGCTCAGAGGGTGAACCACCAAAATAAATTTACTCACCCACATCCTAAAAGGAATTTTGTTCCAACAACAGTTGTAACAAAGTCAGAACAAGTACCAGTTAATAATGCTAAGCAAAGCTCTCCAAGAGTAACAACATCAATTAGTACTGCCAAGCCTGTTAATACTGCTGCCCCTAAATCAAAAAAGAATGATGCATTACCCAAAACATATTCTTATTTTAAAGCACATTCACTAGTAAGAAGGGATTTTAACCAAAAATCAACAGCTAAAACCAATAATCTTAATGAAAAAAATTAAAACTACAAGGGTTAACAATGTAACTACTGCTGGGCCAAAAGCAGTAGTTAGTGCTGCTGTGAGAAATGGGGAAAATGCTGTTAAGTCCTCAGCATGCTAGATTTAGACCAACAGGAAATGTTATTAACCATACCTTCAAAGACAGTGGATCATACATGTATAAAAGATTTGACTATGTTTATCTACAAGGCAGACTCAAGTCAGTAATGGCTTGGGTCCCCAAGAGAAACTAATTCTCTTATTTTGAGTATAGGGTAATCCACAATATACTTTAAAGGATCAAGGGATTTTTGGTAGTAGATGCTCTAGGCATATGACTAGGAACAAGTCCTTTCTTACAGATTATCAAGAGGTTGATGGTGGATTTGTTGCATTTGCAGGAAGTCTTAAAGGAGGTAAAATTACTGGAAAAGGTAAAATTAGGACTGGGAAGTTAGACTTTGAAGATGTATACTTTGTAAAGGAACTTAAGTTTATTTCTCTGTCTCATAAATATGTGACAAGAAAAACAGTGTTCTTTTCACTGAGACTGAATGTATTGTTCTATCTCCTGACTTTAAGCTACTTGATGAAAGTCAAGTCTTGCTTAAAGTTCCCAGACATAACAACATGTACAGTTTTGATCTAAAGAGTGTTGTTCCTTCAGGAAGTTTGACTTGTTTATTTGCAAAGGCTACAATTGTTGAGACTAATTTATGGCATAAGAGGCTTGGTCATATAAACTTTAAAACTATGAACAAACTTGTGAAGGGAAACCTTGTAAGAGGTTTGCCTTCAAAGCTTTTTGAAAATGACCTTACATGTGTTGCCTATTAGAAGGGAAAGTAATACAAAGCCTCATGTAAGACCAAGCTTATGAGCTCTATCAGCTAGCCTTTACAAATGTTACACATGGATTTGTTGGATCCTAACATATTATAAGATCTAAATAAAAAATTTATTGCCTTGTTGTCATTGAGACTTTAGAAGGTTTAAGTTGGATTTTCTTTTGCCACAAGGTATGAGGACTAGTAAAATCCTTCAACTTTTAATACTGGCATAGAAAACCAAAATAATCAGAAGGTTAAAATCATCAGATGGAGATAATGGAAACTGAGGGTTTAAGAAAATGACAAAATCAGTTCTGTGGGATGAAAGGGATTAAGAGGGAGTTTAGTGTTGCCAGAACTCCACAACAAAATGGAGTTGCTGAAAGAAAGAATAGGACACGAAATAGAGGCAGCTAGGACTATGTTAGCAGATTCATTATTACCTACTACATTTTGGGCTGAAGCAGTTAGTACTACCTGTTATGTTCAGAATAGGGTTTTAGTAACCAAGCCTCACAACAAGACACCTTATGACTATTACATGGTAGTACCACCCTTAGTATAAGTTGTTGAGACCCCTTTGGGTTATCCGTGACTATTCTTAATACCTTAGATCCCCTAGGCAAATTTGATGAGAAGGTTGATGAGGGGTTCTTTGTTAGATACTCTATAAATAGCAAGGATTTTAGGGTATTTAACACTCATAACTAAGGAAAAGATAGGAGAACCTGCACATAAAATTTCTAGAAAAATAAATCTAATGTTTGCAGAAGTGGTCCAAGAATGTCTCTTTTGATATGTGATTTGAATAACAAACTCAATGAATTAGGAGCCCGTTACTGTCAGGAACTCAAACTAATGGTGATGGAGGTAATGAGACAAATGATAATGCAGAGGCAAGCTGGACAGGGAGGAAAGCCGAGTTGATCATGACATTCATAATGCTACCATTTGACTTCTGATTCTCAAGTTACTCTGAGCTCAAATGATAAGATGCTGATTAATTGTACAACCAGTCAAGAGAAGAACGAGTAGAATACAGTAAGGTAAGTGTATGATCAAGAAAGGAACTGATAGCATACTCAAGAATCAATACAACTAGGGCCAAGTATTAATACTGCCAGTATAAATATTAATACTGGTAGTCTAAATATTAATATTGTTAGTCCTAATGATCCAAATATGCCATCTTTGGAAGAAACTGGCATATTTGATAGAGCATATGATGATGAAGATGTGGGTGCAGAGGCTGACCTCAACAATTTGGAGACAACCATGAATGTCAGTCCTATTCCGACAACCAGAATTCACAAAGATCATCTTAAAGACCAGATAATTGGAGACCTAAACTTATCAACTTAAACAAGGAGAATGATCAATTTTTCCGAAGAAAATGCTATGGTCAGCTACATTAGCAAGAAGAGAAGAACAAATCATAAAGATTATTAGAACTGCTTATTTGCCTGTTTTCTCTCTCAAAATGAACCCAAAAAGGTTATTCAAGCTTTGACAGATCCAAGCTGGATAGAAGCAATGCAAAAGGAGCTTTTGCAATTTAAACTTCAAAAGGTTTGGACTCTGGTGGATCTTCCTAAAGGCAAGAGGGCTATTGGAACTAAGTGGGTGTATAGAAACAAGAAAGATAAGAGAGGAATTGTAGTTAGAAACAAGGCAAGACTGGTTGCACAAGGTTATACCCAAGAAGAAAGAATTAATTATGATGAGGTTTTTGCTCCTGTTGCTAGGATTGAAGCAATCAGATTATTTTTGGCCTATGCATCATTTATAGGACTTATTGTGTACCAGATGGATGTAGAGGAAAAAGTTTTGGGGGGGGGGACTTTTTATATGGTACTATTACAAGAGAGGTGTTATGTGTGCCAACCTCCTGGTTTTAAAGATCCACAGTTCCCTGATAAGGTTTATAAGGTAGAAAAAGCTTTATATGTGTCCCTCCTTCAAGCTCCTAGAGGCCTAGTAATGAGACCTTGTCTACCTACTTTTTAGAAAATAATTACATAAGAGGCATTAAAAGATAAAACTTTTATTCATCAGAAGGACAGAGGTGATATCCTGTTAGTACAGGTGTATGTTGATGATATCATCTTTGGGTCTACAAATAAATCTTTATGTGTTGAAATGAGTAGATTAATGCATAAGAGATTCTAGATGAGTTCTATGAGGGAGCTCACTTTCTTCTTAAGATTGCAAGTACAATAGAAGGAGAATGGAATATTTATTAGCCAAGACAAATATGTGGCTGATATATTGAAGAAGTTTGATTTTACCATTGTGAAGGAAGCAAGCACTCCAATAGAGACTAACAAGGCATTGAACAAGGATGAAGAAGCTAAGGATGTGGATGTTCACTTATATAGATCAATGATTGGATCATTGATGTACTTAACAGCTTCTATGCCTGACATAATGTTTGCTGTTTGTGCTTGTGCAAGGTTCCAAGTTACACCAAAGACTTCACACCTTCATGCAGTAAGAGTATCTTTAGATACCTGAAAGGTCAACCTAAATTAGGCCTTTGGTATCCTAGAGATTCACCATTTGACTTGGAAGCTTTTTCTGATAGTGATTATGCTGGAGCTAGCCTTGACAGGAAATCCACAACAGGAGGTTGTCAATTTCTTGGCAAAAGGTTGATTTCATGGCAATGTAAAAAGCAGACTATAGTTGCCAACTCTACCACTGAAGCAGAGTATGTTGCTGCTGCTAATTGTTGTGGACAGGTGTTATGGATCCAAAATCAAATGCTTGATTATGGGTTTAATTTCATGAACACCAAGATTTACATTGATAATGAAAGCACCATTTGTATTGTGAAGAATCCAGTGTTTCACTCTAAAACCAAGCACATAGAGATAAGGCACCATTTCATCAGAGATTCTTATGAGAAGAAGTTGATTCAGGTGATCAAGATTCACACAGACCAAAATGTTGCAGATCTTCTCACAAAGGCTTTTGATGTTAGCAGATTTAACTTTTTGGTTGCTAGCATTGGATTACTTAATCTCTGAAGATGTGTTTGTTAGAGTTATGATTGATGAGGTTTGAAGATGATATTAGTGATGAATTTGGAGTTAAAACTGATAGTTGTAAAGTTAATGCTGCTAGGCAGGATTTGGTGCTGCTAGGCAAAAGTTAGTACTGCTAGGCAAAAGTTAGTGCTGCTGAGCCAAAGTTAGTACTGCTGGGTTACCGTTGAAGTTCGTTAGAGTTACAACTGTTGAGGGAATTTTGGGTCTATAAAAGGATAACTTCGCTTATAGGTTTCCTTTTTACCTATTTAAGCGCATACGATCACCCAATATTCATTAATACTCTTTCGATTTCAAACCCAAATTCAATTTATCACCGACTCTAACAATTAATCCTCAATTAATCATCTATGGCGGATTTGAAGTTTGTTGATCAACACATATGGTTGCTTGTTTGGAAAGAACAGAGGAGAATGCTGAGTTTCATCAGATAGTGGACTTTCTTACTACTAGCTCTATTTATTATGCCCTAACTGTAAGTCCTACTATCTATGCTTCCTATATTGAACAGTTTTGGAATACTTCAAATTCTCAAACAGTCAATGATGTGAAGCAAATTCATGCCACAGTTGATGGAAAGACAGTAGTAATATCAGAATCATCAGTGAGGAATGATATTTACTTTAATGATGAGGATGGTATTACTTGTCTAACAAATACTGCTATTTTTGAAAACCTTGCATTGATGGGGTATGAGAGTGATTCTGACAAACTTACTTTTCAAAAAGCTCTCTTCTCTCCTCAATGGAAGTACCTCATACATACCATTGGGAAATCCGATATCCTAATCTAATCGATTAACGTTTATCTTTAAGCATAATTCATAAACGGCTTAGGATTTTACGTAGAAACCCTTGTAAAACATTGAGGACAATGTAAAAATTCAAGTATTGGGGGGGGAATTTCGATTGATTTGTGCCACAGCAATGTTTATCATGTAAACCCGGTTTTTACCAGCAAAATTACAAAAAAAAATTGAAAAATTTTAAAATTTTTCAAAAATAAAATAAGTGTTTTGTCACAATTTTGACTTTCCTGCTGGGTAGAATAAGAATAAATTTTGACTCGATCGAGCGTGTTGAGCTCTAGCTTGTTCCTTAACGTTTAGGCTTTCGCGAAGAACGAAAAATGATAGAGTTAAGTATGAGTTGGATGCTAAACAAGGATTATTTGGAAATCTTAAGAGCTCATGTATGTAATTTGTGGCTTTTTCTCCCATAAGCTCCTAACCGGACTAATAATACGTGCTATTTTTGGAGATTAAACTTAAATCAACAATTTTTATGTAGTTGATAGCAATAATTTTAGTCTTAGTTCAAATTTATACTTAAATTTTTCAAAAAGAAGTCTTCTCTATATAATATAAAAAAAATGAAAAATATGATGAAAAATGAAAAAAAATATAATGAATAATAAATATAAACTGTGGGCTAATAAAAGTTTGCTGCATCTTGCCGGCTCACAACCGATGTTACAACCTTCTAAAGAAAGCCCATAGTAAGAATAAAAATCCGAGACTGATAAAAGTTTGCTGCATCTTGCCGGCTCACAACCGATGTTGCAGCCTTCTAAAAGGTCGAGGGTTACAATTGCATCAATGTTATGTTTAAATATTAAGTGTGAATTAATAAATGTAAGGAAAATCTCTTTTTGTTAAATTTAAATATGCTTTTGAACTTTGACTATTTCATTTTAAGTTTTCTAAATAAGCTATGTATATACGGGAAACCTAAGAGTTTTTGAAACCAAAGGTCCGTGAGTCCCGATACTAGTCTCTGTGGGGTGTCAAAAGCCTGGTCACTTAGCCGCAAGGTTGGGATGTGCCGAGACGAAAGTCGCTACATGGGATGATCTCGCCTTCAAACTCATTATTCTCGGGTGGAACGTGAAGCATAGAATTTTGCAAAACGTTGATCCGTGGTTGAAATTCGAAATGGCACATTCACCTAATATATAATAATTGTCGGGAGTGAAAAGTTCACAAGTTGAAAATATGAGTAGTGTTAGCATCTTAACTTATATTTAACGGTGATTTCGTTTTAAGCTTGGTTTGGAACGAGTGAAAAGTCGGGGACGATGAATTTATCCTTTTTTTGGGCATTTTAGGATTGAAATGCGTCTTGTTCTATGATCCCTAACGGTTATGAAAATAACGAAAGTCAAATAAGTTAGTTGCTTAAAAAAATACAAAAATATGTGGGAATAAGTGTATGTATATTTAAAAATGGTAAAAACGGGGCTTTTCAAAACTATTGATTCTCTAATTCCCCTTGATGAACACCTAACTACTTTTTGAGGTTATTAGTCGAGGGGGATTGGGATTCTTAGTTTTCTTAAGTGTTTACGTACAACATTGCGTGAGGACACGCAATAGTTTAGTATGGGGGATTTTGGTATGTGTATAAATACACATACATTTTACTTGATAAAACGACCCTAAACGACCAAAAACGCACATAAAATGTCATATATATGCTTGTTTTGTGTTTGTACTGTGCAGGTACCAGATATTCACTAAATGATGAAAAACAAAAAAACTGGACAAAACCGAGAGCGGAATTGGAAAGAGCGCGAAAAACCGAGGCCAAAGGTACAAAAGGATTGAAAACGAAGTTGAAACGGACATTTCCGGATCGACTCGACAACGTTTGTGCATTTAATGAAGTCAAGACGAAGTCAAAGTCAACCCCGGGATACGGCATTAGAAAGAGCATAAAAAGAAACGAACCCGTACCCATTTTAATGGGCCGAGTCAGCCCCTTAGTATTTATTTACTAATTTAAAAAGCCCAACAATTCCTAGTAAAAGCCCAAAGTCTCTTTTATATACAATCAGGCCTAAATGCATATCCTGGCCCAAACACCACCTTAACAACCATTAACTAGCCCAAACCATAACCCCTTAACCCCGTTAGCCTTAAAGGACTGTGAGTGTAAACCCTTTACACTCCTTGAGGGGCTATTTCTATCAAATCCACAAAACCTCAAGTTACAAGGACTAAGGCTGCTATATCACATTACACCTTGAGGGACCAAAATCACCCTTTCCCCAAACTTTAACCCTGTTATACCCTGCACCCTTAAACCCCTATTTCCCGCCATACCCTGAACCCTACCACTGTTCATTGTCTCTCTCACTCACCCTGCATAACCAGACAAAACCCTATAGCATACAGCCAAAATCAACCTCACCCTACTTCATAAAGAGACAAACCACGCTGGCAATCCCTCAAAGTTCCATTGGCTGAAGAAAAGGGACAAAGAATCAAGGGTTAGGATTGAAAGACTTATGGACCAAGATAATTGAAGGGCTATGATTAAGGCATTGAAGCCTCTAACAACAAAAGCACAGCAAGCACACAAGTAAAGATCTTGACAACTTATAAAAGAGAAAAGAGAAGAAGACAGAAAAAAATATATATATAACTAGGAGTAGATTAATTTAATTTATAATGTTTTTATTCTTTTAAATTCTGTCATTTAAGTTTTCAAGCCTTGTAATCTTTTTATGTTAAATGAAAATTCAAGTTTATTGGTCTATGCAAATCTGTCCCTTTTTATTTTATGTCATTAAGACATTTTTGTTCAAAAAAGCCCTTTCCATAAGCTCTCATAAGCTTATAAAATCCTTTTTTTACTCATTTAAACTTTCACAAAAGCTTTTAGTGAAAGCTACTGTTTCATACACCAAAAACTTTGGTTTGCAGCTTATTGGATGAATAAGCAATTTTGGATGGCTTATTGGGTATTAGAGCTTATGTGGATAAGCATTATGTGGTTTAGAAGTTAGTAATCAGTCCTTCTAGCATTGATGCATGTATAACTCTTCTTTTCTCAATTTAAGCTATTTTACTGTTTTTGCTTATTATTGCTTATTTAAGGTCTTTTACTTCTTATTGTTGATTATTATGGTTGTTTATTGCTCATGTATGCTTATGTGTTGTTTAGATGTCATTTATTCATGTTTTTTTAGAACGGTCTGAATTGGCTTAATACTGCTTATTCTTGTTGGCTTATTTTAAAATGCTTATATCTGTGATTTACTTGCTTTTTAGTACTTAATATTGTTAGTTTATAATTTGTCTTTGAAATTCTTAGCTTATTTCAGTTTGAGTTAGTTTTAAAATGATTTTTAGATTCTTAAAGAGGTGTTTGGGTCAAGGTTAAAAATGGATCAAAATGGTTGTTAAACCATTATGGGTTTTTAAATCAGCTTTGCCTAGCTCAGTTGTTTAGAGTTAATAAGTTTGTTATAAGTTTCTTAAGTTAAAAAGTTGTTTTGAGTCATTTTCTATATGTGTTATAAACTTGTGGATTTGAAGTCCTTTCAAATTGATTTTACTTAAATTTTGTTTAAAGTCTATTCTAAGTTTCTTGTTCTTGCTTCCTTGTAGAGTAAAATGCAGTAGGAATGAAAGACTTAAGTGTCTATTGGTCTTTTGCAATTTAAGTATAAAATCTGTCCTAGTTTCTAAGGTTTTTATAGTCATAGTTCAGCTGCCAAATTAAATAAGCTCCCTTTAGTGTTAAGTCCTGATTTTTAGATTATATGCTCATTAGGTGTCCTTTTTTAGTTGTCTCAACTTATTTTGTGTTTTTAAGTTCCTATTCTAGCTTAAAATGTGGCCTGCAAAAGTCTTTCATTTTTTTAAGAAAACAATGAATCAGTAGGAGCTGAGTGATTCAACACTTTTCTTTTACATTTTTCATAGCTTAAAATTATTTCAAACTCCTTTTACTTTGTAGATTATTGTAGCTAGGTGGATAAGCTTTAAGGGCATATAAGCCCTTAAGCCATAAGGATCCTTCTAGGGGCTTAATTTTAAGCCCAAAAGTACCTCATAGGCTGTTTGTATACCAACTTTTAGTTACTTACTTTTTTGCTTTTTCAGTCCTTATTAGCTTATTTTTATTCTGAATTGCTTATTAGATATAGTAGTATTCTGCTTTGCTTATTCCCCTTTTTATATTGCTTATCAGTTTTTAAAAGCCAAAAATTTAGTTATCTTTTGCTTTAGTTCATATCAAGCACTCTGTCCTTTTTTGCAGCCCATTTATAGCTTTTTCTAACTTAATGACTTTGCTTATTTTGGTTTCTATTAGCTTATTAGGAGTAGGGTATTAGAGGTGTTAGCTTATTTTGTGTTTCATTAGCTTATTTGCCCTTAAAAGTTCCTAACAGTTTAAGCATTGAGCACTTGGTAAAAAAATATGCATCTGTCAGTTTTTTTATTAGTTTTTTTTAGCTTATCAGTTGTTCAAAATGTATAATGTTTGCTTTTCTGTGCTTATTGGTGTGTAGACTTATTGAGTTTTCCGTCTTAGGTTCTAGCTTATTCATTAAACCCCTAAAAATTTAGCTTAAAAGTTGTCTTCTAAACTGTCTGGAGAAAATCATTTTTAGCTTAACTGTTAGCTTATTTGCTCATTTTTTGGGCTTATTATTTGCTTTTCAAAAATAATTTCCATTTTTAAAGTTGTTAGTTTTTAGGTTATTGATAACTTTGTTTTAAAAAATTTCAAAAAAAAAATGTTTTTCAAAAAGGGAGGCATGGGGGTCGAACCCATAACCTCTCCTTTGTAAACACATGTCCTTAGCACAACACTCACAAACCACTCGCCCTTGGGACTTTTTCAGTCAATAGCTTGCACGTTTAATTTATATAGTATCTTAACAGTTTAAGCTTATTGTCTTATTTGCTTATTTATCTGCTTATTCATTCAGCATTTTTAAAAGTTCATATTTTTCCTGCATTATTCATAGTTCAAGGTATTTTTCTGTATTTTTCATAATTTTTATATTTTGTTTACTGTTTTCAATAATTAATTTTCATTAAAATCGTTTTTAATTAATAATAAAAAATATTAAAGTTAAAAAATAAAATTCTTTTTTTAAAATTTTCTTTTATCATGTAGGACCTAGGAAAAATAACTTTGCATTCGTAGGGTTAAAATTTTACAATTTATTTTTTAAAGAACGGGTTTAAAATCCCGTTCTCGTTTTCGTGTTTTAACTTTAATTGCCTTTATAATTTTGTTCCAGTAGACTTAGGATTTCCTTTTATGCCTTCTTTATGCTTCCCGTAGATTTTTAAGTTATTTAATTGCCTTTTTATGCTTTCCCGTAGTTTTAAGTGTAAATTCTCGTGCCTTTTTATGTTTTGCCCGTAGTTTTAAGTATTCCTTAGTTTAAATTTTTGTAATTTCTCGTAGGATTTAGAAAACCAAATATAATATTTGGTTATTCAAGCACAATCCCAAGCCCTAACTTGATTTTCTATTCACGCCTCGTCGGGAAGAACGACCCGGGTCCGGTTTTGAACTTTGTGGGTAACGAAGTGAGAGACCGATACTTCCGGTAATACTGTACTACTATTATTGATTATCCTCTTATATTTATATTTATATTTATATTTATTTATATATTTGGAATTCAATCACTTATCCTCGTATTGACAGCACACAAAATACCCGATCCACCAATCTTGGTACACCACGTGTCGTCTACCGATTTGTTGCTATCGATTGCACAACGAATATTAATATTAATATCTTAATTTGTGTTGGGCCGGTCTATCTCCAAAAGTCCAATTGGGCCGAGTTCTTTAACAAGACTTGGGTTGGGCTTAACTCTTATTCAGAAGTTGTTAACTTGAGCCTTTAATAAGTATGGGTCGGTCCGACCCATATAAATGGTGTCGGGCCGGCCTAATAAGATATGAAGGCACCATCGGACTCGAATTTTCATGCTCTTTCCAATGGCATGCTCGGAGATTTTTTTTGACTTCGTCTTGATCTTGAAAAACGCGTAAACGTCATTAAATCTTATCCGAAATTCATCATTTTTGCTTTGTTTTCAATGCTTTGTACCTGCAAGACATAAAAGCACATACCAAGCATATTTGCAATGTAATTTCACATATTTTATGATTATTAGTCCATTTTATAGTGTTTTCTGGGGTATAAATGATGTGTGTTTAAGCACACATTAAATTCCCCCACACTAACTCATTGTTGGTCCCACACGCAATGTTTATAATTCACGCCCGGAAAGAAATAATTTAACCCCCCTTAACTTAATAACCCCTCACGTCAAACAAGAATAGAAAATGTCCATCAAGAGGGTTTAAAAAATTGTTTATTTTGAAAGCTCCCCGTTTTAACCATTTATTCATTAATAGCTAAAAAACTAAGATAACATTTTAATAAAATTTATTTAAAAGGCTTTAAGAATGGGAGTTCGTCATCTTTGATTTTCACAATCCCCAAATCAAGCTTAAAACGAAATCATAGCTAAATATAAAATTAGACACTAACACTACTCATAAATGCTAATTGTGTACGCGCAGCTACTTTTTGCTCCCTTATTCCTAATTCCTTTAGGGATTTTATTCGAAAAATATAATGTGAAACGAGATCACTTATTTTAATAATTTATGCCCTTATTTTTATAAAGAAGACCGATTTAAACCATAATTAGTTTGAAATCCTTTCCTAAAGAGACGATATGCTGAGAATAAGGTCCACATTAAGGTTCTAATTTCGCATGATTTAGGGGTTATCCTTTTTATTTCATCCGTAACAACTCAACTACAAGTCCAGAGATGGAGGCTTTATTTAGATAACCCCAGAGTCGAAATTTGGCTTTATTATTAATAAGAAACAATATTAGCCCTCAATCCTTTAAACAACAACAACATCAGAAGCGAACCGACCAGAAATAGTAGTCTTATTTTGACCTCGGTAATTCCCTCGACCTTTTTGAAGGCTGAGACATTAGGAGCGAACCGACAGGAAACAACAAACTTTTATCAGTCTTGGATTATTATTATTATTATTATTATTACTTCCACGCTTTAAACGACTGCAACATCGGGAGCGAACCGACAGGAAACAGTGGTCTTATTTCGGCTTCAGTGTATTACATTATTATTATTATAGGCAAATTTCGAGTCATGTGGTCTTTTAACTACCTAGACAACGGGAGCGAGCCGTCAGGAATCGGTAGCCTATTTCCCCACAACACTGACAAAACCTCGATGTGTACCCTACTTTCATCAGAAGGAATCTCTAAGAAGGGATCAAAATTAAGAATCGCAAAAACCAAATCAACTTTATTTACTGAAAATTATTTTATTTTGTTTATTTAGCTGATGGGAGCAAAAAGCCACAATTAACCTCTATGAGCTCTAAAGAGATCCAACTACTCCACGCTTAGCATCTAACTTATATTCAACTCTATCATTTTTTGTTCTTTGCAAAATTTTAAGTTTAGCAAACGCTTAGTCTTGAAAGATAAGGGGAAATCTAGAGTGTAATACTCGGTCAAGCCAAAATCTCCCTAGTTCTAGCCTACGAGCCTTATTATTTCAAACATTTTTATATCATTTTTTATACTTTTTTATTATTATTATTTTTATATACTAAAATATACAGTATATTGGTTAAAACGGTAGTTGCGTGGGTCCCAAACAATCACATGTATTTTTCATTTCGACATAAACCCCCCCACACTTAGAACTGAACATTGGCCTCAATGTTCAAAAATGTCGGGTGTCACCCCCACACTAAAGGACGAAAAAGGCAAATGCTTAAAATTCATATATATATATATGATCAGGATTAAAGATTTCCCTAGATATAAACATGAAGATGATCGGAGATCGAGTGATTGGAGGATTGAAAATAAACACGATGGTCTTCACGATCATAGGGAATCCTGCAAGCAAAAACAAATAACCACCAAACACAACAATGGAGAGAAGCACTCCCCAACACTTATTCATTACTAAATCTAAGCTAATATAATATTATTACTACTACTAGGATAAGCATGAGTTGCTACCCATGAAGCGCTTGTTTTTGTGCGAGTCTCTAGCCTGACTCATCCCAAATTCCTTTGTCCTTGGGGCAGAAACAGAAGAACGAAATAATCATCATCGGACTTTCATTTAAAATATTCAGATGAACATTAATGATCTTGAAAGTTTCATAGCTCCGATGAGATAATTCCAGAGTAAGAGAGTGAACTCTTTTTGAAATGAGTAACCCGGGATTGAAAACTTTATCCTCATTTTCATATGAAAATGATAGCAAAGTTTCAGTCGCAGATAACTCAAAGTAAAAAAGGAGTTCACGATTAGAAGATAGAAGAAGAAGGTTACTATCCTCAAGAATTAAAAGCGCCCCAAACGAGGGTTTCTTCTTTAAATTCTTTTCTTGTATTACTTCATTGGTGACAAAATGAGTGCTACCATGAACGAGTATGCCTGGATTGAAAACTTTGTCCTCATTTTCGAAAGGAAATGTTGGCAAAGTATCGATCTCAGGCAACTCCTCATGGAGAGTCGAGTCATAATCGAGTAACTCAGGAAGTAAAACATTTGATTCAGGAGATTCAAGTTCATCAATTAAAATCTTCATTTTAGAGTCCTTGATTTTATCTTTTTCAAAATCAAAGAGATCATAATCTTTTTCAGATGGAAATGAGTCAACTAGAGAAGGCTCGTCAGCCAAATCCTCATGGATAGAGTCAATCTCTTCAATATTTTCCTTCGGAGAATAATCTATTGAAGGATCTTGATTTAGTAAATATTCTAATTCTCTCAGATCAGATTCGGCATCAAAGTGAATGTCATCATTTCCTCGTGGAAATGACTCATTGAGAGCGAGTTTATCAGTGAACTCCTCGAGCAGAGAATCACTAGTCTTAAAAGTTGTGAGACTAGGAAAAGAATCAGAAGGAGAATTGGTACTACCACTAAAAGGGTGAATTGAAATCTGAAGGTTTAACACTTAGTGAAAACGATCCTCGCATGTGATATTAATGAAATTAATCATATTAATTGACTAATTTCCATGCTTATGAGGATGTGCTGAAGTGCTATGAGTATGAAAGATTAGTTTTTCATCACTGTCTCTCAGAATAAGCTCTTCTCCGTAGACATCGACTAGAGCATGGGCCGTCCTTAACAAGGGTCTCCCTAAAATAAGGGGAACACGAGGATCGACGTCATAGTCGACGACCACGAAGTCAGCAGGGAATGTAAACTTACCTACTTGTACGCAGAAATCCTCAGCTATAGCGGCTGGATAAGCAACATACCAGTTAGCTAGCTCGAGGGTCATACGAGTGGGTATAAGTTCATGAAGCATCAATTTCTTCCATACATAGAGTGACATGAGGTTAATGATGGCACCTAAATCGGCTAGTGCCATGCATTTCTCAAGCTCAGGAAAGTCACATGGAATGAGAAATTTCCCAGGGTCTCCAAGTTTCTTGTGTAACTTTTTAAGGAGAACTACTAAGCAATTCTTTGTCAGAGAAGTATTTGCCAATCCTAAAGTTTCTCCTTATCGAAAAGGAGATCTTTTAACATTTTAGCATACTTGGGCATAAGAGCTAAAGCTTCGACAAGACTGATATTAAAGTGAAGTTTCTTGAACATCTGCAAGAACTTATGGACTTGAATATCAGATTTGTCTTGAAGCTTCTCCTTGTTCAACCTCTAAGGATAAGAATTGGAGGTTGATGAGGATTTCGCTTAGGAAGCTGAGAAGGTGAAGAAGGAGAAAGAGGGATCTCGGAAGATCTAGAAGAGGGAGACGGTTGAACTACCAGAGATGGGACTTGTGCAGTACTTTCTGGACTTGAAATGTGCACCTGGTCCACAGTCGGCTTCGGGTCCCGTTCCACCTCCTCAAAAGAAGAAGAAGGAGGAGATGGTGAGACTGGGGGTCCAACTAAAGTATTACCACTCTATGTGGTAATAACTTTAATCTCCTCTTGAGGGTTGGGAATGGTGTTGCTCGGCAGCGCACCCTGAGGTCTTTCTTGAAGAGCCTTAGTCAATTGTCCTATTTGGTTTTGAATAAATTGATTTACGGCCTCCTGGTCTTTTTTAAGGTTTTGGTTCTAGATCAATAACTGTCTTAACAAATCATCCGTGGAGGATTGATTTGGAGCTTTGTTTTGATTGAAATTTTAACCATAGTTTTGATTATATCCCTGATTTTGATTATAAATATTACCCTGGTTAAAATTCTGACCTCTGTTCTGATTATACTCTTGACCTTGATTAAATCTGTTTTGATTGTGTTGAAAATTCTGATTATTACCCTGATTTTAATTATTTGGTGGATTGAAACAGGGTGGTCCAAGAAAATTATTAGAACAATAGCTAAGAAGATTGCGGGTTCTTGAATTATAGTTCCCCGTAGTAGCATAAACGTCCTGAGTGTAGCCACCGACGGCTTAACACTCATAATAAGAATTTGGACCACCACAAGTCTCACAGCCAGGAGTCACAGAATTAACTTGCTGATTCGAACGGTACATCTGTAGCATATCTTTTCTCATTTCGATCATCTGCTAAGCAAGAGCTGCTATCTCGGAGGAAGAAGAAGTGATAGATCTAGATGACTCACCCCTATGAGCTGAGGTATCCCAGTCATTGTGATGGGTGGTCATATTCTTGATGAGATCATAACACTCTTCGGGTCGCCTTTTCATAAAGGTTCCCCCAGCAGCAGCATTGATTGTATCACGATGTCTCAAAGTTAACCTGTTATAAAACGTGTCTATTTGAGTAACGGGTAACATATTATGATTCAGACATTGGCCAATCGAAAGCTTATAACATTCCCACGCTTCGAATAAAGATTCATTCGAAAGCTGTCGTGAGTTACTGATATCATTCCTTAGTTTCGTCACCATAGAAGGAGGAAAGTATTTAGAAAGAAATTTAAAGCCCATCTCCTTGAAAGTATGGATAGAATTCTTTGAAGACTATCAAACCAAGCGGTGGCATGATGTGTCAAAGAATAAAGAAAGAGGTATAAGAGAAGGGCGTTATCGGTGACCCCGTTTTGCTTCATACTCTGGGTGACGGTTAAGAATTTATCAAGATGCTTATTTGCATCATCACCCGGTAATCCGTGAAACTGACAACTGTTTTGGACTTGTTGAATCATATGATTCTTCAATCCAAAGTCGGTAGCTTGAATGTTAATGGGAGCGATCGGTCCGCCTCGTCCATTCATCGTCGGCTGACACAGCTCCTCCATCGTTTGGAGATTGGGAGCCGGATTTTGAAAATTAAGTCCCGGTGGACCATTATGATTTTGAGGAGGAGGACCCGCAGGAGGCGGTCCTTGAACGTTATTAGGATTCATATTGATTTCTTTAAAATCAAGTAAAGAGATGGATCACCAAAATTTCTTTGACAATTTTGAACAACGCTCTCGGGATCAGAAAAAGAAGGAACGAGATTAGAAGAAGAAGAACGAGTGCTCATGCACTAAAAAGAAAAAATAAGAAAATAAAAATATTTTTGGATTTTTTTAATATTTATATAAAAGAAAATAGAATAGAAATGAAAAATATTTTTGGATTTTTATAAAGATAGAAAAATAGAAAATATTTTTGGATTTTTTTATTAGTACGAAAATAAACTTTCAAAAGAAAGGATCTTCAAGGCACTAACTTCAAACACCACGTGTAGATCGTACACCTCTCCCCGACAACGGCGCCAAAAACTGATGTCGTTCGTGAGAACTAGTCAAGTAATATATATAAGTATTTCCCGTTCGATATAAAATTACTTTAGGAAAAGTAATAATCAATCTTTCGGGTGTTGTAACCCAACGAGAGATGAATTTGAAATTCACGAAAATATTTTGTTTGATGCTAGATTGTCAAATATTTTGGTTTTTGATTTTAAACTAAGTATATAATAATAATAAACTAGATTATACCAAATAACAATAAGCAAATGCAATTAAAAGAAGAGATGTATATTAACGGATATGCTTGCTAAGTGAAGTGTTTAGATCCTTAAGTGTGAATTTAAAGTTCTTATTAATGAACCAATATCTGTCAAAATAATTATCTTCTCACAACGTTGGTTTTTATTAAAAATATTTTTTATAAAGATATTAATTACTAAATTAATGTCTAATTATTCTTACGGCTTTTGCCCGTTCGAATAACCAAAACACTCATCTAAGCAATCTGAAAATCACTAATTAATATTCCCCTTTTAATTATCACACTTAATTCACTAAACACTTAATCACTTAACAAGCATATAAGGGAACTACTCACTAATCATACTAATAGATCAAATAGCAAAAATATCATGATAAGCTAATGAAAACTTATACTAAATTAGAATTGAAAAGAGAAGAGATTTAGAACCCAAATGCCGAAACCAAAATGATTAAAACCACCCAATCTAATAATCTATCAAAATATTTACGTTTAGGAGCTTAAAGCTTTAAACTTGAGATATTAAGCTAGCTTATCAGATCCTTAAGCTCCACGCCTCATGAGTAGAACCGAATTCGTCAACACTAAACTCATACTCACCTAGTTTGAGTATGGGTAGCTTAGCAGTAGTATTACTATGTGTAGTTTCAAATTCCATGTCTTCTAGATCAATCTAGGATTAACAATAACATTGAACATAAAATATGTATAGCGGAATTAACATAAGAACAATGATATTCAACAAGGTGTTTCTTCATTAATAACCAAACGTTCCTAACAACCCCAATTCTAAATGATCAATTCTAGAACGTGTTATCTAAACTATAAAAAGGAATCAAAAGATCCTTGAGGCTAAAACACACAAATTCTAGGCGCCACTTAGAGGACTTGACGCCTAGACACACACATACACACTTTTATGGTGTTTACATCTTTGACACACAGAAAATAACATGACCTATATCTCTTTATATACTAGAGATATTTGATTTACAAAGGATAAGTATTAGGAAACAACTAAATCTTGCTAATTTTTTACAATTATCTTTTAGGAAATCATCTGTAATCTTCCATCTTTTGAAGAATTTCTCCTTTGTCTTTTAAGTTTTTTTATCTTTCATATGTTTTGTCTTATCAACTCAAATATAATTCCCAACAATCTTCCCCTAGTTGATAATGACAAAACCAAAA
>BQNB010053109.1:1052-40177 GCA_026074375.1 Tanacetum coccineum
TTTAATCAAGCAACTCGAGCTCGAGCTCGGGTTTGACTCGATCAAGCCAAGCTTTTATCAAGCTCAAGCCCAAAAATTAGCTCGAAACCTATAACAAGCCAGGCTCAAGCTTTTGATAGATCGGCTCGAGCTCTTATCAAGCTTTTTCGAGCTTCAATATATAATTAAATCATATTAGTAATTAAGGACTAATTAGAGTATTAACTTAATTATAAGGACCTATTTCATAAATAAATGAATAATGTATTCTAAAATGACATTTAACCCTAATTTATCTAATGATTTATATTATAGTGTTGTGTATTCTTCATACATCGTTTTGACTTTTGAGAACATTAGTCAAAACTAATTAGTACTTTAGCTAATGTATGTTTTGTTGAAATACTTTGTACATTTAAACATTAATTACTAGTACTTTGGCTTATGTTTCATTCTAATGTTAGACTTTAGTACGAGAATGTTATTGTTAGTTTTATTAATGTTTAATGGATCTACCTTGGTTTTCACTTATGATTTTTGTTTGTTTTACTTTATGCATATGTTTATTGATGAGTTTGAGTGTTTGGCTATTAAATACATTAATTTTGTACACATTCAAGCTTTTCAAGCCAAGCTCAAGCTTTAATCGAATCCTACTCAAGCCAAGCTCAAGCCTATATGGTTAAAGCTTGATGAGCTATCAAGCCAAGCTCAAACCTACTATTTTCTTTTTAAGCCAAGCTCAAGCCCTGTCAAGCTCGAGCTCGGCTTGACTTGATTACACCCCTACCGTGGAACGACCTAGTCTTACCCTTAACATATACTATAAACGGGGGTTTATACTTTGCCCGTGTGTTAGTTGGAAATCGGATAAAACTAGAACTAAAAATTTAAATCTTTTATCACACATCAAAGTTTTTGGCGCTCCTGATTTCATTAAGATCCATACAATACCGCACGGCGCTGTTCGTTTAAACCAAATGGATAACTTGAGAACTCGTAAATGACATTGAGTTCTGAATGTCATTTTTGGAATATCTTCTTCACGTGTACCTCAAAGCTAAATGATACTGATTCGCAGGACTAATATTAGAATAAACGTTTTTGGATCCTTGTTGTTGATTCTAATTAATCATCAGTCCTTGGAGACGTGGATAAAGATTCTTCAACGTTAGTTAGCTTGTTCAGTTCTCGGTAGTCGATGCACATTCAAATTGATCCATCCTTTTTTTGACAACAAGACAGGAGCTTCCCCAAGCGAGCAGGAAATTAGTTATTAGCCTTTTGAAGCCTTTCAGAAAGCTCCCTGGAGTTGGTTCTGACAATTCTTCATTTCAGATTAGAGCTAATCGGTAGGTGTCGTACTACAGGTGCTAGCACCATTGGGTATGCGTATCAATCTGAAATTCCACCTTCTGTCGAGTCGTGGAAGACCCGGAAAGTCTCGGGATATATAATTCACTGGAAAATCTCTAAACGATTGGTACGTCTTCAATGTTGCTTCCCCCTGATTGTCTTCAGTCTTCTTGTAGCAACATGTGCCAAAAAGACATGTTTCCTTTTAGATGTACTTCTGCGTTTTAGTTCACGAGATAGATGTTCATACACGGAGTCTCGTTCCCTATCGTCGTCCTTTCTTACACGACAACAATCAACGTTTCATTTCCCCAGGGAATACGAACGATTTTCTCGACACAAACAATGACAACATGGTACTTTTCCAACCAATCCATACCAATTATGACATCGAAACTACCAAGTTCTACGTGCATTAAGTCGATATTTAATGGATGATTTAAGAAGTTTAATGTACAACCCCGAATGATAGTGTTTATCCTAATTATTTTCCCGTCAGCTAGTTTAACATTGTAATAATGGTCTAATGTAGTTGGTGTGATATCAATTTGGGAGCTAAATGCAGTAGATACAAAACTCCTATCGACATCAGTATCAAATAGGATAGAAGCATAACGGTTGTTTAGACGGAACGTACCCATAACGACATTTGAGTCCGGGTTTGCCCCTGCATTGCCCACCACATACACTTTTGCTGGAGCATTGTCATTTCCACCTTTATTACCACGGTTGTTGTTCTTCAGCTTTGGGCATTCCCTCTTAAAATTGTGACTACTGTGCTTTGAGCAGCTTAGTCAATCCTTAGTATTGATTTGAGTTTCATTATGTGTTATAGTAATTATGTGGTTATGTGATTCTATATGAGATGGTTATCAATCTGTAAGCGTGATCGTCTCATTTTGATTGAATTTATGATTAATGTGGATAATTCATTTTGTTCACATTTGGTGACAATGAAAATGATGGTAAATTTTATGTGTGTACGTATTTATATGTATATGTATACGTATTTAGATAATAGGAATTCGCGAGAATAGAAAATTTAGTTAGTAGATTTTAGTATTATTAAGTTAAAGAAATAAAGTATGAAATGAATTTATTTATTTTTTAGCTATTTATAACTAGTTTTATTTAGAATGATGTCTAAATAAATAAAAGTTTTTATAAAAATAACAAAATTAAAGGGTTATTGTGTAAATAATAAAAAAATATAAAAAAATAAACAGGTGTTTGTTCGGCCTGGGGACTTCTGGACGGTTAAGAAGAAAAAAAAAGGAAGACCAATTAAGTATAAGCAAAGTTTAGTCCAACTACAACTCTAATTAGGTAATTATCTAAACCTCCTTCTTTTCACTATAAATACAAACCCTCATCCCCTATTTTTTTTATATTCGGTCGATCAAACCAGGAAGAAAGAAAAAAAAGATTTTTTTTAAAGATCAATTTGGTGATTTAAGGTTTCAAGAATCAAGGATTAAGGTATGTTTATAAACTCTAATTGTTTTAACTTTCTTTTTAATTCATGTAACAATAAAGTGATGGATAAATTAGGGTTCATAAAAATCTGTAAATTTATAATGTTAAACCTAATTAGAAGTGTTTAGGGTTAGATTAGATGCGATTTGATGTATTCGGTTAGAGTTAGAACGCGATAGAATTGAATTTAGGATTGAGCAGAATTTTGAGTCATCTTGTTCGAATGTTATCTCATGATTGGTAACGAGATTTTTGATGAATCTTATGTCTATTGATAAGTTCAGAGAGTCTAGTTTCCAAAAAGTCCGGCCCCGAAAGGTTTTGAGGTCGGGAAGTTAGTCAAATAATTTTCGCAAGAAAAGTTGTTAAAACAGTAAATTCGGGTCTGATTTGGGTCTGATTTCGGGGAGTAAAACCCCTACTTAAAAGGCAAATTTGGGTTAGCCAAAAATCATGAGTCATATTTTAGGTGTCTATTAACTCCAGTTCGAAGGGCTAACGCAAAAACATTTTCTAAGTATTTTTAAGGACGTCAAACTTTTTGGTGTGCGTTCAGATCCGAATCTGAGCACTTTGTAATGATGAATTTTTATAAAATAGTTTCACTTACTATTATTTTTTCTAAAAAATCACAGTAGCTCACAACTCATTGGGGAGCTAGGAAATGTAAGGAGAACCATCAATTAGGTGTTTTGGTATTTTATTTGTGGTCATAAAGTGACTACAAAATTCAGCCAGAAATTGTAAAAGTGAAAGTTAATAAATAAAGTCATATAGGATATGAAAATGATTTGGGAGATGTACTTAAAGGATTATAAACTTAGTGTAAGGTTTAGAAGTCCATCATGTGATTGTTGCATTAGCTTGGGCATTTAGCCTAACCGAGTGTAACATATGTTTTTGTATGTTTAGATTGCGTGCAAGATCTTGTCAAGTAAGCTGAGCATCAGGTGAGTTTCATAGTCCCATTTTACTATGTTTTCTTGGGATGGAAGTGATGCAAAATATGTTTTGAAATGTTTTGATTGCTGTGATTATGTGGTTCAAGTTACTCATGGACTTTTAAGTAGCTATTATATGTTATGTGTTGCATGTTGTATGATGTTGCATTGTTCTTCGCCTACTTTGTGGGCAAGAGGTTTCGCCTACGTGGTGTGGGTACTTTGTGGGTATGACATTGTTTTGGTTTTGCCTACTTTGTGGGTATGTTGGTTTCACCTACTTTGTGTGGGTATGTTATTGTGTGGATACGGTACCAAGAGTCTTTGGATCGGGGATAACATTCCTATCCATGACTGTAAGACGAACTTTGTAGTTTGGATCGGGGGACACGTTCCGTCTCAATGGTGATTGTTAGTTGAATGCATGTTAGCATGTATAATAGTCAGCTTAATTGTCCTGCCATGTTTTGTTTTTATTAATTACAGTAATTGATTTAAATCTTAAATTAGGTGTCATAAACCTATGACTCTCACCAACCATTGTGTTGTTGTTTTAAGCATCATTTTCAAATGAGCGTTAGGAAGGTGTTGAAGTTAAATAAAAGGGGTAAAGAGGACCAAGAGGATGACATTGGATAGTTCTCAATTTGATTTCGTTTCAGATTTGATTTGTTAGGTATTTCTAGGAATGTTATTAGTTTTATTTGGTTTGTGAGACATTGTCTTTGTATTGATGAGACCTTTTTTTTATTAATACAAGACGCCGTTCCTTTGTTTTTGGTATTGTCATGACACATTGTGTCTTTTACTTTTAGTTATACATGTAGTGATTCTCTATTGTTGACACCTTTGTGTTATGATTGATATCCATGATGTTACGGCTCACGTGTTTCCATCTTGGTCGATGGTCTTCTTTGTGACAAGATTGTATAGAGCCATTGGTTATAGAGAAGTAGATGGTTTGACCTATACTATAACCTAGGAGTCCTTCATATAGACGCATTCTAGGGCTTAAGTGTTAGTATTCTAACTATTATGCCTTCCCCAAATTATATAGCTTTTATTATCTTATTTTGTCTAACTTTTATTTAGCTATTTTGTCTACTATTACCTAATATGGTATATATTATTTCCTTACTATTTATAGCTATGTCTCCCTTATCCGTAAGAGGCTTTATTGGGGAACCATTTTCCTAACAAAGCGTTATATACTTTAATGATCTATTTCCTTTTAACGTAATTTATCCAGAAGATTCAAAATCGGATAAGGACAATGATGATGATAGAATCGATATCAAACACTTTAGGGGGGGGTAATGTAATAAATACTAATGATGGTGCCTATGCATATGGGTCAAATAAGCTTTTAGAAACAAATCATGATACATCTAATAAATTTTTCAAAACTAAAACTTTTATCAAGGAATTAAATCTTAATATCATGACTTGTAGTTATATTATCAAAGGGATACTAATAAATCTTTTTAAGACTTTATATGTGCCATTTGGAATCCCGTTTGACCCCAAGTTGTTTTATAAGGATGGGATTAAATTGGGGCAAGTCTAACTTAAAGACTTTTCTGTAAACAAAAGTGCTTGCCGGGAGACAACCCAAAATGTAATTTTTAGTTTTTATCAAGTCTGTCTTCCCAGACTGTCTATACGGAGTATCTAAACCCTATGGATATGACGTATTGACCAATGGGACATTATCCAGTCTTTATTTTTAGCACAGTTTATACGACGTATTCGTTAAATGAATACAGCGTATTCGACACAGGTATCAATACGGTGTATCATGGGGTATGGATACAACGTATCAACTTCCTGTATAGTTTTAGGTTTTTATTTCGAGTCTAATCAACAAATAAATGGAGCTAGTATTACATTTGTTTTTTGAGAATTTACACAGGACCTCAAAAAAAATTGACAAAATTGGTGGAATATCTATAATATGGAGATCTTGCTCAATAAACTATCATGGAGAATCACTATCGAGGAATTATCAGGGGAGTTTCTCATTCTAATTCATTTTAATTCTCGTATTTAATGTTTTATTCATACAACGAGGACGTTGTATAATTCAAGCGGGGGGATGGAATTAGAATGTTTACTTATCCTAATTTTCACACTAAAATGCTTAAATTATGCTCAAATTTAAAAAAACTTCAAGCACACTTTTGTGAAATTACTTGTTACATAACCTACACACAATAACCCTTGATAGATGTTGTGAGGATTTTGCCTTATCCGTTTCCCAATGTTTACCCAAATTCCATAAAATATGAGTGTGTTGGTGATGTAGTAGACTTTAGAACTTGACTTGGTATATCACTCGAGATCACAGTGATGTGTATTATGGATATAATTTGAGTAACTTGTTTAAATTGGTAAATTTTTAGGATTACACCCAAAAATCCTATCCATGTTGTTTATTAACTAACTACATTGGTTAGTTAACTTCCCGTATAAACCTTTTTTTACTCTCACTACAAGAGTAAGATACCCCTAGAACAACTCGTAGAGCCAATCCTTTAGGAATTACAACTATTTTTTTCGTTACACCTTTACACCTTAACCTGCCCTATTAGATTAAGTTTAATTTACGGTTGCTAATTGCTTAAAGTGTAGAGTATGTATTTCCCGAGTCTTATGTCATTTTCTATCTTTGGTGCAGTTGGAAATTTGCACATTGCAAATGGGAATGTATAAAGTAGTCGTAGCTCATGCATTTGTGCTATAATCACAATTATTGGTACTTTCGAAAAATGATGAATTATCAAAGGACTTATCCGGAATTATTATGATCGTGAAGATGGTGAAATTATTCCCAGTTTCGTAGTTAGTATTGTTAAAAAATCGAAAAAATGAGAAAAATTTCAACAAAAAAAAGAGAAAAGGAAAGTTTGAAGATAATCGTTTCGCAAGAGCATTATCGAAGGAATTACACGAATGATCGATTATTCGTTGATACGTTCAGAAAAGTCAACAATGTAGAGTATTGTATAAAGTGGAAGATATCGCCACTTACCTTGTAGAGTATGTAAAATATAGGATGTAAGGGAAGTTGACCGTTATGGGAACGCCAACTTAGGTTGTTGTTTTTTATCTATGATCAAGACGTCTGTAAATAGTTGTGTCTTTGTCATGATAACGGTCGGGAAAAGTGTCTAGCAACTTGTATCTTAGTCTTAATCTATTTGTTTCGTACTTTTTATTTAACAACAATTTACTTCCCTTTCCTAATAATTAGCCATTGGTCTATGACTTTTGGTGAAAGTTAGAAGATCCCTACCCTATATCATTCTTCATCCTAACCGTTGGTTGAATTTGAATGAGGATGTGATCGAACACATATATCTATTCTGTTGTTACGGCCATGTATGTGTGCTTCAGCTGCCTTGTTGGAATGGTACTTCTGGTGAAAGATTGTAGAATGATCAACCCTAAGTCTTATCATAAAAACCCATATTTACCTTTATAAACTTATTAATCCTTGGCTTTAGTGGTGGAGATACGTATCCTTGCCAATTTTATGATAGAATACTCGTCACTACCAAGCAATTGAACGAATTAGTTACATGTTACCACATAGATTAGTTGAGTGATTTGAGTGTTTTCATCTTCCTATTTCGTAAGGTGTTTGGTTGTGTACTTGTAATTGATCGAATAAATGCTTTAAACGGAAAATATCCTTAGGGATACATTTTTTGTAAACTTCTAAATGTTACTTGAAGACAAATGATTCTAGTGGGGGGATATTTGATGACATCAAATAACATCAAATTTATAACATCATTTATCCCATGTAAATAACCCATTTTGTATAATTATTGCGAGAATTGGTACTTAATTGTTTATATTTTTGAGAAAACTACAATTTTGGTCCACTATCTTTACCGGGTATAACACTTTTGGTCCATTTTTTTAAAAATTTGCGGGTTTAAGCCAAAACCCGAGTATCCATTTCATATTTGAGCCAAATCTAACAATTTTGGTTCACATTTGAGCCAAAACCCGAGTATCCATTTCACATTTGAGCCAAATCAGATTTAACGAAATTGTCTGATTTGGCTCAAATGTGAAATGGATACTCGGGTTTTGGCTCAAATGTGAACCAAAATTGTTAGATTTGGCTCAAATATGAAATGGATACTCGGGTTTTGGCTTAAACCCGCAAATTTTTAAAAAAATGGACCAAAAGTGTTATACCCGGTAAAGATAGTGGACCAAAATTGTAGTTTTCTCTATATTTTTTATTTGCAGTAATTATTGAGTAGTTGGCAAATGATGGAGAAAAAGACGTGTTTTAAAGCGTAAATGAAGAGTTTGAGAAAGTCGCTGATTCTGCAACAATACGACGTATCATTCTAGAAGCATATGTCGTATCTATAGACTTTGAAGAACTCAAGACCATTTCCTGACTTTAAAGAATACGCCATTGATATGTCGTAAATGATACTTTGGTCAAAAATTAAGAAAAATACATTTTCAGCCAATACTCCGTATCCAAAAACCCCCAATACTCTGTATTGGTCAATACTCCGTATCCAAGAAATCGGATATGACGTATTTGTCAATACGCCGTATCCAAAAATCAGATATGGCATATCCATTTACTACGCAAGAATTTTGGAATATTTTATCCTTGGAGCCCACACCAAGTGATCCAATACGCCGTATCCAAGTCATTAGATACGCCATATCGAACTGACTTCCAGACCTTATAAATAGACGACCCTAAACTCAGTTTTAGGTATGCAAGTGAATCCCTAAACCACCAAGTCGACCAAGAGACGATCAGAAGAGCATAGAAGGTCAGAAAAGAGCCTCAAGATCATAGGAAAACTCGTGTAATCTTTGCATAACCAAATACGCGTTCGATTAAGGTTTCTTTATTTTAATCGTTCATATATCAAACCGTGTGTTTTTATACAATGACTATCGATTGATACCTTTAGGTATCAGCCATGTTTATGAAGATCTAATGTTTGGTTTGTTTATCTTGATTTCTTAATTTATCGTTGATTTATTGGTTATGTTTATCACATGATACTTGTTCACGTGCTTAAGTATGCGACCTATCGTTCAACTGGGTCTAGTCCTACATATTTACTGCGCTGCAACTTTGGTGTTGTTTGGTGTAGGCTAAGAGTTTGGGATAGCTCTCCATATAGTGATGCATAAAGTGGAACAAATAGGATCACTAATAACGTCATGCTTGCCTCGATTGAACTGGTTGTACCATAGTAGGTAGTGGCTTAGTACTAAATAATAACATTTTGATCATTGGTATAGTTTGGATTGTGGACTACCATCTATTACAAATCACCGTTAAGCAGTAAGTGGGTAAAGTCTCGATGAGCTAGGGTTAGTACGACATATATGGTGTTGTCCTCTAGATGAATTATAATCGATATATAAGGATGTTTTATGTGGATGCGTCTAATTGTGACAGAATTAGCGTGTCTAGGTCTTAGGAAGAAGTACCGCCTAAGTCTAGGAATGATATGCCACTTTGAGATAAGTCAATCATTGCACTATTAAACAATCCTGCGTTTTATCGGATTATTCATGGTTGATACGTTTTCCTTACATTAGTGTTCGACCGCTTCTCTATCGTTTGATTGTTTTCTTGTGTGTGTTTATTGCTTTACTTGTCATCAAAACCCTAGGTTAGATAACCAAAGCCATGCCAGTCTCTCAGGCTGAACCCCGCTTATCATTAGCTTAGGTTTAACTTGTGACAATTGTGCCTTGAGCATGTTAGTCAAACCATTGTACTGGTTTAAATATCATTGTGTGCTCTCATAATTATGTGTTTATGTGATCTTATGTGAGTTTGGTTGTCAATTTGTGAGCATGATCGTCTCATTTTGCTTGAATTCATGGTTAATGTGGGTATTTCATTTTGTTTACATTTGTGTGACAATGAAAATGATAGTGTAATTTTATGTAATACGTATTTAAATAATAGGAATCTGTGAGAATAGGAAATTAAGTTTAGAAATTTGTTTAGATAGATATTAGTAGTAATAAGTTACGAAATATATATTTAGAAGAATTTAATTTATAATTAATTAAGCAAGTTTAAATTTATAGGGATTTTAAAATACATAAATCAAAGGTTTTATAAATATAAAAAAATTAAGTATTTTTTTGTAAATAATAATAAAAATAATAAAAGGGTGTTTTGGTCGATCAGTTTAGGGAGAAAAAGGAGGAAAGGAAAAACCAATTTTAGTCTAACTACAATTCTAATTAGGTAATTATCCAAACTCTTTTGTAAACACTATAAATACAAACCCTTTTCCCCTCTCCTTTTTATAAAATCAGCCGATCCAAGCAAGAGGAAAAAAAATTTCTTTTATCAAGATCAATTTGGTGATTTAGGGTTTCAAGAATCAAGAATTAAGATATGTTGTTGAACCCTAGTTGTTTAGTTTTCTTTAAAACATGTAACAATTAATATGATGGATCTTTAAGGTTATAAAAACTTCTGTAATTAAGAATGTATTAATCATGCTAGAGTGTTTAGGGTTTAATTAGGATCATATTGATGTAAACGGTTAGGCTTAAATCGCAGAATTTAGGGCTGTGTTAAACTGATTATATCTAGATGTTAAAAACGTGTTTTGATATGATTCCAGTGCCTAAATTGTAGTTCAAAGAGTCTATTTTTCAAAAGTCTGGCCTCGAATGATTTGGAGATCTGAAAGTTAGTTAAATATTGGTTACAAGAAAAGTTGTCAAAATAGTAAATACGGGTCTGAATTAGGTCATCTTTGAGAGGGTAAAACCTTAACACAAAAGTGGAATTAAGGTTATCCAATCAACAGTGATTAAGTTCTATGTGTATATAAAGAAACCCTAGAAGGAGAGCTTCTGATTGTGAGTCTAAGTATGGTATTTAGGGCCATACATTTTAGGGTACAATCAGATCCAAATTGGGACAGTTTTGAAGTTTGATTTTATTTGGGATAGTTGAACATGTAATAAGTAGTTAGGAATCACAAGGTAGTTAGTAAACTCATAAATGAACTTAGGTGATTTTTGGTATAATTTATAAAGGTCAGGAAGTAAGGGTTTTGAGTTAGTAAAGATACACTAAAATTTTATTTTTTTTAATAAATTGTAGTTAACTAGTGTAATGTGTTAATGAGGTGGTTAAGGTAGGGCATGGTGTCGGGTTGACCCATGATGGTTCATAAAACCCTTAGACATCCATCATATGTGTGTTACATAGACTAGAGCTTTTAGTTTGGTCGCGTGTAACCGTGGTTTATTTATTTGTATAGTTGCGTGAAAGGAATTGGAAGCTGCGTTTTGAGCATTCTGGTGAGTTTCATAGTCCCATTTTAACTTTGTTTTCTTAGGATGGAAATGATGCAAAATATGTTTTTGAAATGTTTTAATTACTGTGATTATGTGTTTTTAGTTGACGCGTGGACTTTTATGTAGCTATTATATGTTTATGTGTTGCATGTCATATGATATTGTATTGGTTTTGCCTACTTTATGGGTATGACATTGTATTGGTTTCGCCTACTTTGTGGGTATGTTGGTTTTGCCTACTTTGTGTGGGTATGTTATTGTGTGGATACGGTACCAAGAGTCTTTAGATGGCGGATAACATTCCTATCTATGACTGTAAGACGAACTTTGTGGTTAGATCGGGGGACACGTTCCGTCCCAATGGTGATTGTTTAGACGAATGCATGATTAGCATGTATAATAGTCAGCTTAATTGTCCTGCCATGTTTTGTTTTTATTAATCACGGTAATTTATTTTAAAGCTTGAATTAGGTGTCGTAAACCTATGACTCTCACCAACCGTTGTGTTGACATTTTAAGCATCATTTTCATGTGAGCGTTATGAAGGTGTTGAAGTTAATAAAAGTGGCTAGAGAGACCAGTAGGCTGGAATTGGAAGTTCTCATTTGATTTTATTTCGTATTTGGTTGCATGAATTCTTGAATGCTATTTAGTTTTAATAGGTTTGTGAGACATTGTCTTTGTATTGATGAGACCCCTTTTTCATTAATACAAGATGTCGTTCCTTTGTTTTTGGTATTTTCATGACACATCGTGTCTTTTACTTTTAGTTATGCATGTAGTGATTCTCTATTGTTGACATCATTATGTTGTGATGATATCCATGATGTTACGCCTCGTGTTTCCGCCTTAGCGAGGTGTGACAGATTGGTATCAGATCCATTAGTTATAGAGAAGTAGGTGGTAAGTCCTAAACTATAACCTAGAAGACCCTCATATAGTTGCATATTAGGGCTTAAGTGTATATGTACGTATCTACTATATTTTCTTGCTACTTAAAAAAGCTTTAATTTTTGCTATTTTTCATTTCTGCTATATAATATAATATATATATACCTTCCATTATGAGGATATAAAAGTATATACCCTTCTTTGGGTTATTTTAGTCATGTCTCCTCCAGCTCGTGCGTCGCGTGCTAAGTTTCATTGGGGAATCACCTTTGCAACTGGACTCAAGTGTTATACTGATCCAGTGACGAAGCTTAGGATGAAGCATACGAATCGTAGAGTATGAATACCGAAAGGTCTGTATCCACACCGAATTGAAGCAAAGTTGACTAAGAAACAAGTAGGAGAAGAATAGATCATAGAGAGGGAGATGACAATGATTTCAAAAGATGGTACAATCTCTAAATTCCCTGAGTACCACTCATATGAAGAAGAAGAACCAACTGAACAACCTAGATATTTAAATAAGTATGGATTTGTGAATCACCTAGAACTCCAAAGGAATAAATTTGCTCCGCATCGACTGCCCTAACGAGAAGGCAACATAAATGGTTGGTTGATTGAGAATGAGGATGAGCCTCTGGGTATGAAGTATCCGACAAGGAGGTAGAATCAGATCTTGAGTCTACCGCAAGTAGTAAACCTCAGTGTAAGAAGTTGGAGAAGACAGCTAAAGCTATTACCGACCGCACATTTCGCAACTGTCCGTATTGTTCTAAGTGATTGATATGTTTTAGTTTGTTTTCTTTTTCTTTTTGACATTTGGAACCATGTTAGGAATGTTATTTTCGACTCTTGGATTTTAAGTATTTTAATCTAATAAAAGTGATTATAGGGTTATTTCTTTGTGTGATTTGTTGTTCTCATTTTGAGTTAGGTGTTATGTGGTGTGCTTATTTCATGAAGTGTCGTCATAGGAGGGAGTACAACTGTGAAAGGGGGCATCTATAATTATGGTGGCCAACATAATTATACATGCGCCACAACACAGGTGGACTTGCAAGTATGATTACATGGATTAATGTTGATGCGTTATATGTATGTATATGGTTATGGAAGAGTATGATAAAATCATAGGATTGGAAATTGTTATTATATCGTTTAATGTATATTATTTCTTTCCTTTTATAGAAACATGGTTCAAGTTACGCGTCAAAACCCAACCCCAGAACCGAGCCTAGAACCGAATCCTGACATTGCTACAATAATTGCGCAGCAGTTGCAGAATATCATTCCCTAGATTGTCACTCAAGCGACTGCTAATGTGAACAATGTAAATGGAGGAAATGGAAATAGTAGGAACAACGGATGTTCCTATAAGACTTTCACTGCTTGTAACTCTAAGGAGTTTGATGGAAAGGGTGGTGCAATAGCGCTCACCCTATGGATAGAAAAGATGGAGTCGGTGTTTAATAACAGTAGTTGTACTGTGAACCAAAGAGTAAAGTATGCTGCTAGCCGTTTTGTGAACAAAGATTTGACTTGATGGAACATACAAGTCCAAGCGAGAGGTCGTGAAACTTTAATTGGTATGAGTTGGAATAATTTTAGGGCGTTTCGTTTGGAGGAGTTCTGTCCAAGCAACGAGATGGAGAAACTGGAATCTGAGTTTTAGAATCATAAGATGGTAGGAGCCAATCATACCGGCTATACAGATCGGTTTCATGAATTGGCCAAGTTGGTCCCACATCTAGTTACTCATGAGTCATCAGGCATCAAGAGGTACATAGCTGGTTTAGCTCTAGAGATTCGGGGAATTCTCTAAGTAACCCAACCAACCACCATCCAGAGTGCGATTCTTAGAGCTAGGATACTTACTGATGAGGCGGTCAGCTGTGGTACACTGACGAAAGGTAATGAGAAAAGAAAGGGAGTGGAAGAGTCAAGCAAGCAAGGAAGTGGAAGAAATGATGATAAGAGGGCGAAAGTGAGCAAGGGATTTGTGGCAGCAACTTCTCATAGGAATGAGTATACTGGGCCTCATCCAAAATGTGCTAAGTGTTGGACTTATCATCCCGAGGGTAGACCTTTTATAGTGTGCTTCAATTATCAGAAACTGGGTCACTATGCAAGAAATTGTCATATGCCAATTAAGCAGGTGGCGCCGATTAATGTTGTTAAGGGTAGATATGAACCAGGAACATGTTATGAGTGTGGAAGCCATGAACATTATCGAAGTACTTATCCTAAATTGAATCTAGTACCTGGTCAAGTGGGAAACCATATAACTATTAAAGGAAATCAAAGCACAAGGAATAATGGGAATTAAGTTAAAGGGAGGGCTTTCAATGTGAATGCAGTTGGCGCTCTCCAAGATCCTAACGTCATGACGGGTACTTTCTTTGAATGATCACTATGCTACTGTACTTTGATTCTAGAGCGATTTAATTTCATTTTAAACTGATTTTATGCCTATGCTAAATATGAAACCTAATTTTGTAAACCCTGGATATGTGATAGAAGTAGAAGATGGAAAGAAAGTAGAAACTATGATGAGGTTTTTTTTTAATTTGCAAACTAGAGCTATAAATTCCTTGTTCACTGAAAGAAGAATGGATACCCTTAGGCATAGAGTATAAATGTGATTGTGGTGATGATTTGCTATCTGGATCATAAGCTGAGATAGTGTCTCCACAATAAGTGTTTGATTACGGTACCATTAGAAATGCAAGATACTTCATGTCCAAGAGAACGTACACCAGTAATCTGCCAAAGCGCCTTAACTTCATGACAAGAGGCAAGGATAGAGAACCAAAAATTGAGTGATAATCCCCCCCATTCCTTGGTAACTAGATTTTCTGTTGAGTGTTTCACGGAGGACTTGTTAAGATTGGCGCCGCCGCCGCTACGACAACGTTGGAAGTTTCGCATAAGACTTAGTTCCGGAGCGATCTTAGTTGCAAAGTCTTGATATCGTCTCTAGCGCCCTATATGATGCTAGAATTGTTTGCGCACCTTTAAGAGTGCAAACAAGGGTTACATATACCAAAAGTCCATTCTTATGTGAGTTGGGACACCTGTGTTGTTTGAGTTAAAAAGAAGGATGGTGGAATTATGCAGGTTGATGATTATAGGTGAATTGAACAAGTTGACTATTAAGAATCCGCCAACCTCTCTCCTAAGAATTGATGACCTAGTTATTGATACAGCTGAGCATAGAACGTGCTACTACTCAAAGATAGACCATCGGCCAGGTTTATCATCAGCTTCGAGTACATAGGATGAAAATCTAAAGGAGACCAGCTGTTTTTTCGAACAAATACGAACACTTTGAGTTTTTACGTTATATCCTTTGGATTTAACCAACCTCACCTCAGTCTTTAATAGATTATGATGAGAACCGGGTATGCAAACCATACCTAATAGTTTGTCATCACTTTTCATTAATGACATACTCTGGTCTACTCAAAGTCTAAAGGATGAACATGAGCTTCATTTAGGCTGGGTTTGAATTGTTGAAGAAGGAAGAGCTGTATGCTAAATTCTCCAAGTGTGAGTTTTGGTTACAAGAAGTGTAATTTCTTGGTCATGTGGTTAACCAAAATGGTATTCACATGGATCCAAGTAAGATTGAGGCAGTGAAGAATTGGGAAGCTCCTACAACACCTTCTGAAATTCGATTATTTTTAGGGTTAGCAGGTTACTACCAGTTTTTACGCAAATTTCTTCTAAAAGATTGCTAAACCCTCTCCTTACTTCGTTGACTACAGAAAAAAAAGTTATGAGTGGGGCGTAGAACAGGAAGAGGCATTTTAGACTTTGAAAGATAATTTATGTAATGCTTCAATACTATTGTTGCCTGATGGCGTAGAAGATTTCGTGGTGTACTGTGATGCATCGAATCAGGGATTAGGCTGTGTACACATGCAAAGAGGCAAGGTAATTGCATATGCATTGAGACAGCTAAAGATCCATGCGAGGAATTATACAACGCACGACCTAGAATTAGGATCTGTTGTGTTTGCCCTTAAAACTTGGAGGCATTATTTGTATGGTACAAAGAGTGTTATTTATACAGATCATAAGAGCCTTCAACACATATTCGATCAGAAGGAGTTGAATATGAGTCAAAGGAGGTGGATTGAATTATTTCGTAACTATGAGTGTGAGATTCGCTACCACCCGGGTAAGGCAAATGTGGTGGCAGATGCACTAAGTAGGAAGGAACGAGTGAAACCTAGATGTATGCGAGCAATGGTTATGACTATTCAGTCTGGAATAAGAGGGATGATACTAGCGGCCTACGGCGAGGCGTTCAAGCAAGAGAACGTACTCGCAGAAATGATACATGGATTAGATCAACAGATGGAAAGGAGAGAACACGGGAGTTTATACTTTTTAGACCATATATAGGTTCTGTTAGTAGGAGGTGTGCGAATGATAATTATGGATGAAGCTCATAAGACTATGTACTCTGTACATCCTAGAGCGGATAAGATGTACCCTGATCTTCGAGATATGTACTGGTGGCCGGGAATGAAGAGGGACATTGCTACTTATGTTAGCAAGTGTTTGACTTGTGCAAAAGTAAAGGCTGAGCATCAAAGACCTTCGGGTTTATTGCAACAACCTGAGATACCAGAATGGAAGTAGGATAAGATCACTATGGATCTTATTACCAAGTTACCTAGGTCAAGAAGTGGGCATGACGCGAGATGGGTAATAGTCAACAGACTTACCAAATCAGCTCATTTCCTAGCGATTCGTGAGGATTTTAGTATGGAGAAGTTGGTAAGATTTTATATTGATGAAATTATAGCACGACATGGAGTGCCCGTGTTGATTATTTTGGATCGAGATGGGCGATTTACTTCACACTTTTGGCTAACGGTACAGAAATCGTTAGGGACAAGATTAGACTTGAGTACTGCTTACAACAACAGTTATCATTTGAGCATTCAGTGTGCTCCGTTTGAGGCCTTGTATGGTAGGAAGTGTAGGTCGCATGTGTTATGGGCAGAGATTGGAGAGGGCAGATTGATTGGACCTGAGTTAGTACTGGAGACGACAGATAAGGTGGTATTGATAAAGGAAAAGCTTAAAGCGACAAGAGATCATCAAAAGAGCTATGCGGATAAGAGACGTAAACCGTTAGAGTTTGAGGTGGGTGATCGAGTATTACTAAGGGTGTCGCCTTGGAAGGGCATAGTGCGTTTTGGAAAGAAGGGTAAGTTAGCACCAAGATATGTAGAACCGTTTGAGATCCTTGAAAGGATTGGTCTTGTAGCTTATAGGTTGAGGTTACCTGATGAGTTAAATAGTGTGCATGACACCTTCCATGTGTCAAATCTGAAGAAGTGTCTGGCGGATGCTAATTTTCATGTCTCATTGGATGAGATCAAGGTCGACAAGACACTTTGTTTTGTCGAGGAACCCGTAGAGATTATGGATTAAGAAATTAAGAAGTTAAAACATAAGAAAATAACGCTTGTGAAAGTTAGATGGAATTTGAAACGTAGTCCTGAGTTTACATGGGAACGTGAGGATTATATGAAGGATAAGTATCCCCAACTGTTTGTTGTTAAGACTGGCGAATCTAATAGTTAAATCTCGGGACGAGATTTCCCTAAGGAGGGGATGTTGTGACAACTGTGCCTTGAGCAGGTTAGTCAAACCATTATACTGGTTTAAATGTCATTGTGTGCTCTGATAATTATGTGTTTATGTGATCTTATGTGAGTTTGGTTGTCAATCCGTGAGCGTGATCATCTCATTTTGATTGAATTCATGGTTAATGTGGGTATTTCATTTTGTTCACATTTGTGTGACAATGAAAATGATAGTGTAATTTTATGTGTGTACGTATTAATTTTGTAAGTAATACGTATTTAAATAATAGGAATCCGTGAGAATAGAAAATTAAGTTTAGAAATTTGGTTAGATAGATTTTAGTAGTAATAAGTTAAGAAATATATATTTAGAAGAATTTGATTTATAATTAATTAAGCAAGTTTAAATTTATAGGGATTTAAAAATAAATAAATAAAAGATTTTATAAATATCAAAAAATTAAGGGTTTTGTGTAAATAATAATAAAAAAATAAAGGGGTGTTTTGGCCGATCGGTTTAGGGAGAAAAAGGAGGAAAGGAAAAACCAATTTTAGTCTAACTACAATTCTAATTAGGTAATTATCCAAACTATTTTGTAAACACTATAAATACAAACCCTTTTCCCCTCTCCTTTTTATAAAATCAGCCAATCCAAGCAAGAGGAAAAAAAGATTTTTTTTAATCAAGATCAATTTGGTGATTTAGGGTTTTAAGAATCAAGAATTAAGGTATGTTTTTGAACTCTAGTTGTTTAGTTTTCTTTAAAACATGTAACAATTAATATTATGGATCTTTAGGGTTATAAAAACTTCTGTAATTAAGGATGTATTAATCATTCTAGAGTGTTTAGGGTTTAATTAGGATCATATTGATGTAAACGGTTAGGCTTAAATCGCGTTAATTTGTGATTTAGAGTTGAACAGAATTTAGGGTTGTGTTAAACTGATTATATCTAGATGTGAAAAACGTGTTTTGATATGATTCCAGTGCCTAAATTGTAGTTCAAAGAGTCTATTTTTCAAAAGTCTGGCCTCGAATGATTTGGAGTTCTAAAAGTTAGTTAAATATTGGTTACAAGAAAAGTTGTCAAAACAGTAAATACGGGTCTAAATTAGGTCATGTTAAGTAGAATTAAGGTTATCCAATCAACAATGATTAAGTTCTATATGTATATAAAGAAACCCTAGAAGGAGAGCTTCTGATTGTGAGTCTAAGTATGGTATTTAGGGCCATACATTTTAGTGTGCAATCAGATCCAAATTGGGACAGTAATGCAGTTTGATTTTATTTGGGATAGTTGCACATGTAATGAGTAGTTGGGAATCACAAGGTAGTTAGTAAACTCATAAATGAACTTAGGTGATTTTTGGTATAATTTATAAAGTCAACAAGTAAGGGTTTTGAGTTAGTAAAGATACACTAAAATTCTGTTTTTTTAATAAATTGTAGTTAACTAGTGTAATATGTTAATGAGGTGGTTAAGTTTGGGCATGGTGTCGGGGTGACCCATGATGGTTCATTATACCCTTAGACATCCATCATATGTGTGTTACATGGACTAGAGCTTTTAGCTTGGTCGCGTGTAATCATGGTTTATTTATTTGTATAGTTGCGTGATAGGAATTAGAAGCTGCGTTTTGAGCATTCAGGTGAGTTTTATAGTTCCATTTTTTATTGCGTTTTAAACTTGGGATGGAAATGATGCAAGTGTTGAAATGAGTTTTAAATTGTTGTGATTATGTGTTAGTGTAAATGCATGGACTATTATGTGACTAATATGCGTTATGTGCTACATGTTATGTGATGTGATATTGATGTGTGAACTAAGTTAGGAGGGTTACCTTCGGGTATCCATGGCCTGTTGTGGGTATTTTGGTTTTGCCTACTTTGTTTGGTATGTTATTATTGGATACGGTACCAAGATTTCCCTTTAAGAACTGGAAACATTCACCTATCCATGACTGTAAGACGAACTTTGTGGTTTGGATCGGGGGACACGTTCCGTCCTAATGGTGATTGTTTAGATGAACGCACGATTAGCATGTATAATAGTTAGCTTAATTGTCCTGCCATGTTTTGTTTTAATTAATCACGGTAATTTATTTTAATGCTTGAATTGGGTGTCGTAAACCTATGACTCTCACCAACCGTTGTGTTGACGTTTTAAGCATCATTTTAGATGAGCGTTATGAAGGTGTTGAAGTTAATAAAAGTGGCTAGAGAGACCATTAGGCTGGCATTGGAAGTTCTCATTTGATTTCATTTCGTATTTGGTTGCATGAATTCTTGAATGCTATTTAGTTTTAATAGGTTTGTGAGACATTGTCTTTGTATTGATGAGACCCTTTTTTCATTAATACAAGATGTCGTTTCAAACTAATACATAATTAGTTTGAAATCCTTTCCTAAAGAGAAGATATGCTGAGAATAATGTCCATATTAAGGTTCTATTTTCGCATGATTTAGGGGTTATCCTTTTTATTTCATCCGAAACAACTTAACTACGAGTCGAGAGACGAAGGCTTTATTTAGATAACCCTGGAGTCGAAATTTGGCTTTATTATAATTATTAATGCAACAATATTAGCCCTAGGTCCTTTAAACAACTGCAACATCAGGAGCGAACCGACAAGAAACAGTAGTCTTATTTCGACCTCCGAAATTTCCTTGACCTTTTTAAAGGCTGAGTCAACGAGAGCGAACCGTCAAGAAACAGCAAACTTTTATCAGTCTCGGATTATCATTATTATTATTACCTTCACCCTTTAAACGACTGCAACATCGGGAGCGAACCGACAAGAAAACAATGGTCTTATTTTGGCTTTGGTTTATCACATTATTATTATTTATTATTTTTAGCCAAATTTCAAATCATGTAGTCTTTTAACTACCTAGACAACGGGAGCGAACCGTCAAGAATCGGTAGCCTATTTCCCCGCAACACTGACAGAACCTCGATGTGTACCTTACTTTCATCAGAGGGAATCTCTACGAAGGGATTAAAAACTAAGAATCGTAAAAACCAAGCAACTTTGAAAATTATTATTTTTATAGTTTTTAAGCTGATGGGAGCAAAAAGCCACAATTAACCTCTATGAGCTCTAAAGAGATCCAACTACTCCATGCTTAGCATCTAACTTATATTTAACTCTATCATTTTTCGTTCTTTCTAAAATTTTAAAGTTTAGCAAACGCTTAGTCTCAAAAAAACTAAGGGGAAAGCTAGAGTGAAATACTCGGTTAAGTCAAAAATCTCCTTAGTTCTAGCCTACAGGCTTACTTATTTATTTAAAAAAAATATTTTTATTTTTTATTTTTTATTTTTTTTTATTTTGTTATTTTTTTTACTAAAATAAAACAATATATTGGTTAAAACGGGGTTGCGAGGGACACAGACAGACACAGGTATGATTAATTTCGACAGAAATCCCCCCAACTTAAAACTGAACATTGGCCTCAATGTTCAAAAATGTCGGGTGCCACCCCTACACTTAAGGACGAAAAAGGCAAATGCTTAAAATTCCAAGTGTGAAAAGGGAAACAAAATCAGATAAATATGATCAGGATAGAGGATTCCCAAGATATAAGCATGTAAATGATCGAAGATCGAGTGATTGGAGGATTGAAAACAAGCACGGAGGTCTTCACGATCATAGGAAATCCTGCAAGCAAAATAGATACCCACGAAACACAACATGGAGAGAAGCACTCCCACACCATTATTCATTAATACTACTAGACTATATTAATACTACTACTAAATAAACCTAATGTAGCAAGCTAGTTGAAGTAATCTTATATGTATTTCCCGTTGGATGAAATAATCACTTGAGGACAAGTGATAATTAAATATTTCGGATGTCGTATCCACAGCGAGAATTGAATTTGAGATTTACGTTAATGCTTGTCGTTTGATGCTTGATTATCTTTTTGTAACAATCGGCAATTTTTGGAATTTTAAATGACTATTTTACCCTTTGACTTTTCGGGTTCGACTTGACTTTTTGACTTTAGATCTTTTATTGTCACATAAAAACGATTATCGCGTAATCGGTAATTTTTCGGAACATATTTAAATAAAAAATCATATTTAATACTACATATCTCTCATGTGCAAAGTTAATTTTAACTTATTCGACTTGAAAACGAAAAAGATATATGTTATTCCTAAGTTGACTTATCAAAACCGACCTGCTAAATCACGTTTTCACGACTTAAACTCTAAAGCAATTTGATGTAAAACGGCAATCCGGACAACTTTTTAGTTTTGTCCGAGATCCAAAAACAAGCAGAAAATGACCGAAATACCCTCGCAAAATTTTAGAAACGAGAACAACGCGTCCAGACATGAAAATAATTAAATTATATTTAATTATCATTTTTTATTAAATAAAAATATTTAATAAATTACTTATCATTTTATTCAGTAACGTTTGTTAAAAACGCAAATATTCAAGTAAAAGATCATTTTACGGACAATGTTTATCAGTAATACACAAATAAATAATAAACGTTTTAAATAAATTTTATAAAACGTTTATGAAAATTAGTCGAGTGAATACTCATTTTTATGGGAAAAGTTATTTGGAACGCAATGACGCAAGTTTCGTGTTATGAATCAATGATTAACTAGTTCAAACGAGTCCCGAACCATTATATTACAAAGTTACACTTTTGGTCCCTGTGGTAATATTTTCGAAATTAACCCTCATGTATTATGGACTTGTCACTTTTATTTATATATATATATATATATATATATATATATATATATATGTATATATATATATATATATATATATTATATCACACACTCTCCTCTTCTCTCCCAATTTTTCCGGCTGCCACCACCGGCCGGAATCCGGCCACAGCCGCTGCCAGAAAACTTTTCCGGCGAGTTTTCCGGCCGAAACCAAAATTTTTTCTCATCACCCGATCTATCCGATCCACTATGTCACTCGCCGCCACGCGCCTCCACCACCGCTGCCACCCCTCTACCGCCGCACCATCACCACCTCCCATTCATCACCACCTTCATCTCCATCCTCATGGCACCATCGTCACCACGACACCACTGTCGCACCTCCAAGGGTGCGTTCGGTTTTTCTGTCAACCCCTATGAGGGTGTTTGTTTCGGTGGTTTAACCGACCACCACCAAGGGTGCGTTGGTTTACTGTTCACCGCACCAAAAGGGTGCGTTCGGTTTATTTTAAGCACCATGGGTGCGTTCGGTTTGGCTGTTAAAACAGCCAAAGGTGCGTTTGATTTGTTCATAATACGGATTAGGGTTGTGTTGGGTTTGTGTTTAGCACCGAACAGTGCTTTAGTTAAGGCAGGTTAATCAAGCTAGGGGTGTTTAGTTTGGTTTTTGTTTCGGCACTATTGGTGCGTGTTTATATGTAACAACCACGAGGTGTGTTTGGTTTGCTAGAATCAACACGTTGGTGCGTTTGGTTTACATCAGGTTAGGGTGCGTTGGGTTCGGGTCAGCAGCCGAAAATGTGTGTGTTTGGTTTTTATAAGCACCACAAGGGTGCGTTTGGATGGCTGTTTTACAGCCTAGGGTGCGTTTGGTTATAGGTTTATCAGCCAAAAGGGCGTTTGGATCTGGGTATATGCACTGTTGGATCGATTAACTGAATAGATCTAAACCTTCAGCTTGCAAAGAGTTTGCTCCTTTAGATAATTCTAAAGCAACAATATTAAAACACTGAGTGAACACTATTGATTATGCGGAATCTAATCAATAATGCTAAGAAGAACAATAATAAATACCACAAAAGAACTTTTATATTAAACTTTGAATCTGCCTAGGTTACAGATTACAAACTATGATTACTATTCGATCTCTATGATCTTGTGTAGAACTATTATCTACTGACTATGCCTAGGGTTCCTTTTATAGACCAAGGAAACCCTAATGGGCTTTACAAAACGCGTATAAAGATAATGCATATCCTTTCCTAAGATATCTCATGCATATCTTTAACTCTAACTAATTTCTGCGTAAGCAGACTTAACTATTACATAAACAGTATTAACTTTTTAACACTACCAGTACTAACTATGATAAACCTTCTACCAGTACTAACTATGATACTAGCAGAACTAACTACAATACTAACAGAATTAAGTCTGTTATACAAAATTCCTAACAATCCTCCCCTAAACTTGAACTTCACTTGTTAACTTTAAGTTTCTTTAGTTGTCTTCGGTTTGGGCTTTTGAGAATTGTATCCAAGCATGTCTTTAAGTCCTTAGCTTCTCTTCACAGCTACACAGCAACATCCAACTAAGTTGGCTTTGTAGTTTTTGGCAAACTACCAGCCATCAACAGATTTGTTAAGTCTTTACCATGAGTCGTTTGCTATGGACTAGTCAATGCTTCATTGTAGTAACAAGGTGCATTGATAACCTTATAGTTTTTAGCAAACTATCAGCTATCAACGGATTTTGATTCTCTTTACCAGTAGCCGTTTGCTCTGGAGTAGCCAACTCTTTGTTTTAAAAACATGGTGAGTTGATTACCATACAGTTTTTGGTAAACTGTCAACCATAAACGGATTTGAGAAGTCTTTACCAAAGCCGTTTGCTTTGGACTAGCCAGTTCTTATGCCTATTAAGCATGGTGAACTGATGACCATTTGTTGTGTGGTGGTTAGCCAACACCCAAACCTTCTCACTTCCATTATAGCCATAGTTTCCAAAAATATGCTCACTGCTACTTAGAGACTCATCACTTTCTTATCCCAGCTTGCTTCTCAATCATCTTCAAGAGTTGATAACAAACTTCATCCATTGTCCCATCTAGAAGCTTCATCTTTAGCATCATTTGGCAAGCATCTTTTGACAAAGGATATTTTCTATCTACTAACATATATATAGTAGGTGCATCCAATGTTAAGCAGTGTACAACACAAGTAGGATAGTACCTCCAATTAATTATCTTCTGTTGAAGTGGCAAACTCCAGATTGCATCATCACTAAGAGGTAGATCAAACATGGTCTGAGATCACCTCCAATAGTACTATTGTCATACATCTCTTCTTTGTGTAATTGTTCCATAACTTCTTATCAACACCAATCTGTACAACTCTACAAGCTCATCTCTTGAAAAATCTTTAAGCATAGCTCCAAAACTCATATAAATTTTATCAGAACCATCTTTTCTTATGATCTAATAAGCAGCCTTTTGACTTGATTGAGAAATGATCTTCCAATTTACAATAGTAGGAGGTTTTGTAGCAGTTGGAATAACATCTACTCTAATCTCTGATTCTAATGAAGCATCTTTGACTTTATCTTTCACATATGCTTCTCTTTCCTTGTTGAACTCATCTTGTGCAGTCTTGTCAATATTTATTCCCTTTCTTGCCTTTTGCTTCTTCCTCATTCCTGTTTTCTTAACTGGCACTTCAGTTTCTTCTTCTTTTACAACTTCATCTTTTCCCTTTGTGATTGAAGCATCCTGAATGTCAATCTTCTGTTTCTTTAAAGTTTCTTGTTCTAGCTGTAATCCATGCCTTTTCACTCTTGCTTCAGTTTCCATGGACACAAAACTTTCAATACGCTTCATTAGCTTTTCAAATTCAGTCTTCAATTCTTCAAAAGAAAGCTTCTTTAATTGAGACAGTTTCCATGAAATCTGATTCTTCAGATGAAGACTCCTGTAATTTCTCTTGTTGTGCTTGTGTCATTGGCTTACTTCTTTTTGCTTTAGCTTTTTTTTAAGCATAGAACTTCTTCTTCTCATTTATCATTTCTACCATTCTTTTTGCAAAATCATCATTGCTATATACTTTCTCCCTAAAGACTCTTGACTACCATCTGTATTAGCTTCCCCAGTTGCCCTAATGGTTTCTCCAATCTCTTAGTAAATAAAATTTAGCAGCCATTGAACTTCAACACTTTATTCTTTTTAGTTGTTGTTCTGACAATTCTTGTTCCTCCTGCACTCTTTTGGCTAACATCTTATCTAAATGAATCTGTTTTGCAACTTCTTCATCCATTTGAGCTTGCAATCTTATAGCCTCTTCATAATCCGCTGCTTTCTTGTCTTGAATTTGAATCTTTAGCTTATGAGTACCTGGATATCCTTTTCAACCATTATAGTATTTCCTTCCCGTTTGACCCTTACTAGCAGTACCAAGAATTAACTTTAACCTTTACACAAATGAAAATAAAAGAAATCCAGATGGGTTAGTTTTTATTTTTTGTTTTTACATTGGACTAGGCACAAAATGAAAACCCTAAGTTATAAGAACACTAAATTTATATAAAAATCACATGATAAGAAGCATTGTTATATCTCACTATATTTTATCTTTAATCTTCTTTCTACTTGTAACGATGTAGGCGCATGACATAACATAATTAATATTGTAGTTAATATCTCTACTATTTTATAAAGCATTTAGCTCATTTTAATAAGTTTTAAAAATTTTAAGTAAAAAACATTTTTTCTTTGAGAAAGTTTATGCATATTTGTAACATCCTTGTAAAGACTTATAAGTTACATTCAAAATTTAAATGTCTTTACATCTATACTAGTTTTAATCCCCGTGCACGCACGGGGCTTGTACATTATGTTTTTTAAATATATTTATAATTTTTATTTTTTCTGTTTTATAAGTTATAAAAGTTTAAGGAGTTATTTGTTTTTTTTAAAGTTATAATAAAATTTGTAAATTTATAAAATTACACTTAACTCTATACATTTAAAATTAAACCACTAAAGTTTTATTAATTACCTCATCTTTTTTTCAAGTTTTTGTTTTTATAAATTTGACAACAAGGTTTTTATACCAAAATCAACTACAACTTCAACAATACCCTTTAATCTATTCTAGCTCTTCCACCAATGTTACAATCAACATAACAACTTGATTATTAGTTTAATGCTAACATAACATGATTTTCTAAATCATGTTTTTATCACAATTCAAGATTAGGGTTCTATAGAACCTTTAATTAAGCACAAATCCATAATTTACATAAACCTTTAATTTGAACATAAACATGATTAGGACATGATTACTTACTCACCTTGATTGAGGAATGGATTATAAGACTTGAGTTCTTCTATGACATCTTCAAGACACCAATAATCATTTACTAGATCATACCAAGACCCTTACTTGATTCCTTAAGTCACCTTGATGATTTCTTGATGAATGAAAGAACTATTAGATTATCCTTCCTAAATTCTATGTGTAGGATACGACACCACCAAAACATAACATGTAACACCCCCAAAATTGTCTCGCAGCGGAAATATGTCCGGGGGCGTTACTTCATAATACACAGCGCTAGATACAAGAGAACGACCTCTAAATGTGTCGCTTGAAAAGTAATCTCATTGATTTCTTTGAAATTGATATAACATTTGTCATATAATTGCATCACAATGAAAAGCTTGAAAACAATCCAACGAGAATTTGATCATTTGTATGTAGGTAAAAATCCATGAATGAAATCTTGTCAAATTTAGACTCCAGTGCACATCAAGTGGGCCAAGCATCTAATTCACCTAAGAAAAACATGCTAAAAAAGTGTCAACATAAAGTTGGTGAGTTCATAGATTTGTTTAAATATAAATGTTGAACCAAGGTTTTGTAAAGTGTGTATGACCATTTAAATCCTTAAATGTCCTTCCAAAATGTATGCATGATTTTTAGAAATCATAGGGTTGTAAAATATGCATGACCATTTCAATCCCCAAATAGTCACAAAATGTACGTATGAAAATTTGACCTTAATTGTCCCAAGTATGTATTGTCACTTTATTCAAGGCAACGTAAATGTTCACGCGTGTATAAAACCATGATTACCATTACTCTAATTTCATGAAACTATGACGTAGACTTGTTTAAATGCCACTTTATTCAAGGTACAGTAAGAGTGTACCCATCGTAGGTGTTCACTCCAAGAACACCCGAGCATTTATGAAAATAATATGTACCCATCATAGGTGTCACCTCCAAGAACACCCGGACATTTATGAAAATATTCATGTGTATGTAATTGTTGGCCCTGAAGACTCAACCAATCATGTTCCGACATGTTATAACATTCGTTTGCCCAGTGATAGCTAATCACCCGAATGGGGATTGTCAATCCCGAATAGATTTATTTCATAACATTCGCGCTCACCCTCCAAGTGATTACAGTTCATGCAACATAAGCTAATTCGTAATCATTTCCAAAGTAAAGTAGTTGTTGCATCCATGAGTAAAAACCAATGTTGTATCTCACCGTGAGATATGCATATGAGTGTATAACCAAGTTATAACGAGTGTTCACGCCTAAAAATTTGACCAAGTATTGTATCTCATCGCGAGATATATAAATAAGTATGTAAACCAATTTGTAATCAACCATGTAAATGCATTTGTAAACAAGCATGTTCGCACCCCAAAAATATATGTAAAACCAGTAAAAACATGGGGAGCTATAAACTCACCTTGATGATGAAGAACGATTTGGCAGATAGGCATCTAATATGCATAACACAAACAGAAGACGTAGCGGCTCGATCAGAAGTTTTTATTTTTTTTGTTTTTTACGGTTTATCTTAACGGCTAAGACCCACTAGCCTAGGATAATGTATTTGGATTTCCCGATGAATGGTTACATCTACGCGACACATTGATAAGGATTTAGATTCCCAAGTTGTAATAGTTTGGTGGTTGGTTAAATAAAATAAATCGAAAGTAAACGCAAAGTATGTAATATATTACTGTCATCATCTTCTTTAGTGCCTTCTAGTCCATAGCATAAGCAACATCTTGAGTAACAGTCTTCATGTAGGAGTTCCACCATGTCAGAGCATTTCCAAGGAAAGTGCAAGTAGCAAACTTAACTTGGTTCTCCACAGCATAGTTGCTGATATGGAACACTGATTCCATCTTCTCGAACCATTGTGACAACACAACCACTCCTTCAGTACCCTTAAAATAAAGGGGCTTGCAATTTAGAAAATCCTTGTACGTACACTCACGCAGAGTGCGTACAGTTCCTCTAATTCCAGTGTCAGAATTGTGGCTTCCGTCGACTTACCATTAGTGCTATTTCAAAGAGTTTCATGATTAGCAAGTGCCGCAGACACTCTTGCTTCGATTAGCTGTTCAACAGCATCAGCTGTCATAGGGGTAGCAGTCACAGCAGCAGCAGCAGCCCTTGCAGCAGCAGCAGCCCTTGCAGTAGCAGAGGATCTCCTTGGTGGCATATTGTTCTAAATCATAACAATATAAAACACGTGAGTTTTCATAAACATCACAACATGACATGGGTACAACATATATATAACAAGATCACATCACACAGTGATTATATAACATGACTGGAATCACAACACATAATAGTGTTGAGATCGACATAGCATAATACAACACATCAAGATCACATCACATAGTGATTATATAACATGACTGGGATCACAACACATAACAGAATTAAGATCGACATGACATAATACAACACATCATATATAACTGGAAAACATACATGATTGTCTGATACAAGAAATGAAAATACAAGTCCTACTGCCATGCTAGCTGGGCATAAAACCTATAATACTTAGCCGGCTAACATAGTGATATCTATGAATATGACATGAGAAGTGTAAACCTAGGCAGAACTACCAGCGCCCTGGCGATCATCTGTATGAGTCTGATCTCTAGCCTGAAGTGCCTGAATTTGTCCCAATGCCGCTGACAACTGTCCCTGTAGTGATGAAACCTGTGCAATCAATGTCGTTATCAGTGACTCCTGTGAGGCGATACAGTAATCCTGCATCTGGGTATGTGTCCTATATGCTTGCAGTTCATAGTAAACTGCCAAACTCAACCCAACGGAATGGGCTCAAGCCTCTCGGGAAACTAGGGCCTCTTGATCGAACAGTCATGCAGTCTCATAGTGAACTATCTATCCTCGACCAATACGTCAACTCTCTATGATAACTAAGTCTGTTTGTCTTGAGCATCCTCGATCATAGCATAAACATCCAGAGTGTCTTGCTCCTGCACCGCAGTGAGCTCGATCACTCTAGCATTGACCCCCTCGAGGGTCGTCGATGCTACCTCCTCAATAGCCTATGTCGGGTCTACCCAAACATCCCTGATGCCATAGCCGACCTCTTTGGCTCTCTGACGTCTAATATCGGCATCCATAATGCCGATAAACCCATAATCCGCTCAATGACCTCCAGTAGGTCTAGGAGCAGCAGTCAAACTCTCCCTCACCTCATACCTCGACGTGGGAGCAATCGGACATAACCTCTTATGAGGTGGTAACTCGGCCTCGGGAATGTCCTCCCTACAGTCGACTGATGGTGGTATGAATGGTGAGGCTGGTAGTGGTAGTAGTGGTGATGATGGTAATGGTAATGATGTCGGTAATCGATGTGGGTACATGGTTGGTGGTAAATGTCGTGATGATGGTGGGGTGGTAGTGGTTGGTGAGGGAATATGAGGTATGTGAGATGATAGTTGGAGTAAGTAGAGATGTTGGTAAATAGGGTTAGGCAAGAAGTCTCCGACCTTCGCTCAGATGGCAATGGTACAGGTGTCTGACGGTCTGACTCAGACATATTAGCATGTGCCCGTTAGTGACTGGCACATGTGTAGTGTGCCAGCCTCCATCAGCTCAAATGCAATCTGTATCCTTACAAGCTGTAAGGATACAAGGTTCAATACAGCTGCAGAGGAGAGTTAGCGGAGCTAGGTGGCTCCTCCTCCTCCAGTACATCCTCCTCGTCCCTCAAAGGGCTCCTCATCCTTCATCACTTCATTCCCCCTCCATCAACAGGATAAACTCAAGCATGATCTCCTCCTCTCGGAGTCCGCTCACCTCCCGGTCCTCGGTGTCATGTGATTAAGTCTGCCAACATAGCCCTGGTGTTATGGGCTACGGGTGAGGCTTCATCGGGTCGCCTTCATGGGGCTGCCAGCATCATGGGTTAGGATATGGTACTAGGGGTACTCCGACATCAGGTACGTCCTTTATTATGCAACCTCGACATTGAAGGTGGGGTTCAGGACCCCTGGCACATAGTCCGGAGATGCGCGGGGCTACGGTACAGGCATAGGGAGTTCATATCGTATCCAGTATACGATGGACTGTGGAGAACCTAACGTCCGACAGCTCCTCGTTCCGATCTCAATAAAGACCCTCCATGGCGCAATATTGTGTAGTATCAGATTGTGTAGGTAACCGCAGAGGAATGCCTATAAAGACATGCTGAATCTGTATCACGATCAAACAAAGTTTACATATCGTACATATTTTAAGACTCCAATAATAATATACTTAATACTTAAATAAACACGGTATGCTAAAGATCAATGCAGCATCTAGTATACTCAAACCTATGCAACAGTAATGTTTGAATGAATGAGTGAATCGAATGTCCCTTGAAGCAATCCCATTTGTGTGATGCAATGTTGAAAACGTGGTTATCTATAGTCCAAGTAAAAAATTTGACTGGTTCCTATATAAGACTATGCTTTGATTACCAATCACTATATCACTCCCTCATAATATAGCGCTCATCCGAATTAATGTGTCCGAGAGCGTTCTACAGCATAGATTCAATAGCACAAAGATATGAGAACGACCTCTAAAAGAGTCGTTTAAAATGCCGATTAACATTGTGATTATACGGAAATTGTTTAATACATTAGCACATAGACAATTAATTGTTTCAACAACTTGATTAAACAAGATTTTTTAGACCTTTCTCTATAAAAAGTCATCCCTAAAATGTAATGACTCTAAGAATCTTTTATTGCACTGACTCCTCAAAATAGTGACACCTACTGTATCCTTTAGCACCTCAGCTTCTATTGTCCTGAAGAAACTAAATGCTTTAATAACAGCGTCAACATAAAGTATGGTTTGAAGTTTCCATCGGTTGACTGTAAATATTAATGTAGACCGCAAGATTCTTTCCACAGTGTATGACAACTGAAACAGAAGATGCAAAAATCACAAGTGTATGCGTTTTCCTAAGCTCATGACACTGAAGCTCGATCATGTATGAAGTGCACATATTAATTGCCACATGCCCGTGATGATGTTCTAACCTGCAATCCGGATTCGACATGATTTACATCCGTTGTTCACTCCTTGGACACAGTGAGATCTACTCACGGATGGGGATGTCAATCCCAAATATATTATTTTAACATTTTGCGCTCTCCAAACACTAATAGTAATTGACAGTTCATGATAAATGGCCAATAGCGGGGTTTATCACTACTTAGGCAAACTACGTGATTCATGATAAAATGTACACTTGAGTCTACAGCAATTTGTAAAACAATGCATGTTCTTCTCTCCATAATGGTTGGTAAATCCATTGGATATAGTAAAAAATATGGGGCTAAGGAACTCACCTTAGTAAGTTAGTCCTTCGTGAATGAGTATATTATATCCAAAGTCATGGCAACACTGTTGTCAACGACCGACAAATTCCTACAGTAAATACAGCACTAGTCTGGTCTTACAGTTTAGGCTAACGAATTCATGTTATAAATATAATAACTGTTAGTTCTATATATATGTTATCTCTAGTGTGGCCGCGCTGTCACATGTTTAGTGTACTTCGTTTTATTTGTTTTGACTCTTGGGACGATGTGACGACTTATATATACTTAAGTATACTTGGTCGTCTTGAAGTCATTAATAACTTAAATACACCTAGTTTTATTCGCGTTGTCTTTAGTTGTACTAAAGTATCCGTATTGTACTTGATAGTCTGATATCAAACAGTCTTATATCTTATATACAACTAATACTGGATTAATTACCCTTAGGTTTTCTTTATTGACCAAACAACAGTACATCTAATATTTACCGTTTACACCCTTAGGTTTCCATGTTGAATACCCTTTTAGTCCCCTCCACTTTAAAAGTTACATTTTGGTCATTTTGAAGTCCCAAACAACCACCTTAGTTCGAAAGTTTTATAAAAACCATTCCTCATTTCTTATTGAAACCATCGTTTGTTACATGTGTTGTATACCTCTAGTCTTCTATATTTTACACTCATGCCTTAGTTCCACCCATTATTCGTTAATAATGTGTGCATTTTTAGTATAAGAACAAATTTAAATCTTTTCAAGGTGATAAAAGCCTTTGTTGAGCTCATATAGTTATTTGAGGTCTATTGGCCGTGGCTCATTTAACGAAAACCTATCCTATATATATATATTGGTCCCATTAAGGTTGACCTCCACTAGTATAGCTTATGTTTTTATCTTCAACTATAGTGTTTGTCTAGTTGACCTAAGTAAGTTGGTTTCAAACAGTGTCTTTTATCTCCAATACAGCCAATAACGCTGATGTAATCTGCTTTTAGGCCCATTAAGAACTCGACAAGGGTTTTGATTAAGAGTGTAGGCTTATCCAACATAAGCCATGTGCATTTGGGTCTTCAAATATAGATCAATGGTCCTCCTATCCTCGCTTAGATATTCAGAGCCTGCTGGCCAATAAGCACTTTTGCTATTGGATGATTGGGCTCGTTAGTGGCTCGTTAGGCCCCATATAGTGGTGGTGTTAGAGTATTTTGCCACTTGTAGCTCCTGACACATTTCCAAAACAGCATAGTTTGTATTATACTATAGTGTGGTACATTTCTTTATTGAGAAGAAATAAGTTGTTAAGTACTTTAGGATTCGTAGGTAATGTGACAAGTGATTACGTTCCTCAATAAGTGTTTACAGCCTCTCGGCTTATATCTTACGTGTGTATGTCATGTTTAATAACGCTTTTCAAGCTTATACTCAAAGATTTTGTTACGTGCATTATGGCTTCAAGTCCAACTCCACACAAGTCCATCATGTAAATGTATATTAAGAGTGTACTTGGGCTTGTCTGCCATGCTAGGAAGACCACGTGTAATTTATTAAACATCATTGAAACTGTGGTCCTATGAATTATGAATGAACGTGAAACTTAAGTATTAAACGTAGGGCTAGACACTACAAGTGTCCTAGCTTCTTTGAACGTGTGTGTCGTGTTAGTGTGTGGATAACTTGTGTTATATACCCTAAGCATTAGTTTATAACAAATCTTTCTCTGTTTCAACAACCCTTAAACGTATAATCCTTAGCTTATAAATTAACTAGGGCTATACCTTAGAATTCCTTGGTTATTGTGAGTTGTGATGTCTGTTTGTGGATTTATGTCTCGGTCTTTCTAGTGTGAATTCGTACTCAGAACGAGTAGTAACAAGGATGGTTTTTTGTTTTGTTCCTTTAAGTGTGTGAGTATGGAAACACTTCTTGGTTGTAATCCTTCCTATTTATAGAGAAAAATAACTCTATTACCATTCCTAAAAACTATATGTCTCTCTTTCTAGGAGAAAGGGTCAGTAGTTAAGGACATGCTTGAAGGGGTTTTTGGGGTAGTTTAGGCTTGATGACATGTATGTTTATTAATAATTTAGCGCGGTGATGTACTATGATTATGCGAAAGATTTTCTCATGTTGAGTTTGTTAGTGGGTGAAGAGGTGCTTTAGGGGAGGGAAACACAAGATACTCAATATCTCTTGCTGTAAGATTTGTTAAGTAACATGTCTTATTTATCCTAGGGTTATTCAAGATTTAGTTAAGATTTATGTGGAATACCACAATGGTCCTTTGTGTCGTGTTGATATGAAAGATGACAAAACAAGGCAAAGTATGTCGTTTGAGGTTTAAGGTTTCTATTTAACCTTAAAAATAAACTAACTTATATCCTTAAAACTAACTATGTAAAAACTAAGGGTTAAGCTGTTACATGTTGTTTATAGAGCTTGTAAGAATTTTGTAAGAGATCCTCTAAATACCATCATGACCACATAGGACGCCCATATGATTATGTTTAGGGTACTATTGGTTTAGGGATTACTCTGGACGAACACACTAAGTTATTGATAACCCAAGCACCCTGTGTCGGACCTTTGAACCAACACCTCACATAACGCACCTTTGTCGGTGAAACAATCTGAAACTAAACAACTTCGGTGGTTTTTAACAACCTACACACGCACCCTTGTGGGTTATACGACAGAACTCCGAACGCACCCTTATGGACGAGAGTGACGTGGGATGGAGATCGGTGGTGTGCGTGGTTGGCACGACGGTGGATGCTCACCAATGTGGGGCACGTGGTGACGATGACTGTTGTTGATGATGATGGTGGGTGATAGGCTGGTGGGGGGGTGACGATGGTGTGGGATGACGTCTGGTTACTAACGGCTGCGGTGAGTGGTAAAGTGGTGACGTTGGTGACAGCGGTGTGGGTGGCGGTTCGGCACTGGCGTGGTGAGTGGTTTGTGGTGATGGAGAGGCGGCGCGTGGCGGTCGCGTGGTTACGGTGGATCAGATAGATCGGGGGATGGATCTATCTTTTGTATAAAATTGGAGTTGAGGCCGGCACAACGGACAGTGGCCGAAAAAAAAGTGGCCGGAAGGTGATGGCCGGGGCGCGCCTTGGCTTTGCGGGCGGAAAACTCGCCGGGCAAAAATTAGCGAAGAGAGAGAAAGTATGTGTGTTAGGTGTGTGTGTGTTTTTATAAAAAAATGAAATGAAAATTATGTATAACTTTATATATATATATATATATTAAAAGTTATAAAAGAAATGTGTCAAGTCCCAAATAGATGGGGGTTCATTTTGTAAATATTTTTACAGGGACCAAAAGTGTAACACTTTTGGTAAATATTGGTTCGGGACTCGTTTAAGCCTCTTAACAGATGATTTAAAATACGAAACTTGCGTCATTGCGTTCCAAATAATTTTTCCCATAAAAACGAGTATTCACTCGACAAATTTTCATAAACGTTTTATAAAATTTATTTAAAACGTTTATTATTTATGTGTATATTTTCGATAAACCTTGTACGTAAAATTGATATTTTACTCGAATATTTGCATCTTCAACAAACGTCACTGAATAAAATAATGACTAATTTATTAAATATTTTTATTTAATAAAAAGTGTTAATTAAATATAATTTAATTATTTTCTTGTTTCTATAATCTTGCGAGGGCATTTCAGTCACTTTCTGACTGTTTTCAGGTCTCGGTCAAAACTAAAAAGTTTTCCGAAATGTCGTCTTACATCAAATTGCTTTAGAGTCCGGGTCGTGAAAATGTGATTTATCGGTTCGTTTTTGATAAGTCAGCTTAGGAATAATATATATCTTTTTCGTTTTCAAGTCAAATAAGTTAAAAATAACTTGCACATGAGAGATGTAATAATAAATATGATTTATTATTTAAAATATGTTCCAAAAATTTTACCGGTTACACAGTAATCGCTTTTATGTGACAATAAAAGACCAAAAGTCAAAAAGTCAAGTCAGACCCAAAAGCTCAAAGGGTAAAATAGTCATTTAATATTCCAAAAATTGCCGGATGTTACAGATGAAGTTGATGAATAGTGGTGGTACCTATTCAAATATCCTATATCATACGTATATACATTAAAACCATAAAAACCAAAAATATTTTTCATTTTTCAGAAATTTTTATAAAAACAAAATACAAAAATATAAAACTCATAAAACCAAAGAAAAAAAATTAGAAAAATTCCTTAGAGGCCAACGATTGAATGAGACGCATATTTGCGTGTCCTAATCTCCTATGCCACAAGGTGGAATTTTCATCAATCGTAGTTAGACAAATTTGATCCTTAGGCTTATTTCCTAATTTCATCACATATAAGCCTTTCTTCCTAATACCTCTACCTATGACTTTACCGTCCTTAGTGATTTCACTATCATGTTCAGAAAAAGTTACTCTACACTTATTATCACATATTTGTCCTATACTTAGCAAGTTAAATCCTAAGTTATCAACATGTTCTACATTATCTATTTTGAGAGAGTCATTAGAAATCGTACCTTTGCCAATGATGTTACCGCGAAGATTACTACCAAAAATGACGTTACCTCCATTGTATGCCTTGTAAGTGGAGAAGAGCTTTCGGTTGCCCGTCATATGTTTAGAGCATCCGCTATCCTTGATCCATTCGTCGGGCTCCAAGTCGACTCCAAGGCATATCTATTTATATAAGACAATAACTCAAACATTTGGTCCCCAATATCTCATGGGTCCAAAGTTGTTAGTGCCAAACATCCCTTGCATTTGATGCAATTGGTTGGGATGTAAGAATGGAAGACACATTTCCCATGGCATGTAACTTTGACGTGGAAAGTTGTTCCAACTTACGGGAAAGCCATGAGGTTGGTTTTTTTGACCAACGTGTCTTTTTGGTTGTGGTGTTTTAGAACGAGAATAATTATTATTGACTCTTCTAGGAGGTGGAGTTTTTGATCTAAAATTGGGTTTAGAAAATCTAACTCCGGGTTTTGACAATGGCTTATAAAATTGTTTAACTTCATTGTCACTAGCAACGGGAACTTTGACTTGTTTACAATTATGTGTTTTGGTCTAGGACCCAAAATGGATTTTTGAAAGGACACAGTTTTCTCAGATCCATGTGTTGCTAGTGGTGGTCACATATTTATTTTGGGGGCCGCCTGGTCATTTAGGAGGCCGCCTATATTTATGGGACCTCCATCAGAATACGCCTTTTTCTGAGCTTTTACAAATTTTATTTCCTTAGTTCTACTAGATGATGCTTCAAATGAATTAAACCCTAAACCTAATTTATCACCAGAGGGTTTTTGATTACTTAAAATTTCATTTAAGCAATGTGTACTCTTTTCAAATTTATTTAATCTAGTAGATTCATCTTTGAGTTTTTCGTTCTCAATTTTAAGTACATGACACTTTGCACAATCAAGATCAACTCCCTTGTTTTTCTCGATTGTAGACAATTTATCTTTTAATTCTCTAAGCTCATTTTCTAGACTATTTCTAGTATCTTTTTACTTTTTGTTTTTAGTGATTATTGTTGATCCCAATCCTTGATCGATTCCTTAGCTTGTCTAAGGTTAAATTACCTTAGATAAATCCAAAATAACTTGTTGTAGAAACTTTGTATGTATACTAAAGTGTATGCGAAATCTGCGCCTTCATATCTAGAAGTATTATGAATAAAACAGTAATCGTGAATGAACAAAGATATAACTAAACGCTCCAATATTATTAGATCAATAATACGAGTACTCTTTACTAGTACTAGGGTTTACAACCTTGAAGCTTTTTAATCGACTTTACAACTATGAAAACTTGTATATCTAACTAATGCCCTAGAGCATCCTTTTATAGACTAAGGAGTCCTAGTCGGCTTACAACATATACTAAAGATAAACATAAACTTATAGAATATTCTGATACAATCTATTCTATAATTATCTTCTAATCTTCATCTCCATGTAATCCTTATCTCTTTACTCGTCATTATCCTTCTGACCGTAGCAATTCTTCTAACAGTTGTAATCCAGCAGCATAAAATTTTGTACCAACAGTACTGATAAACATAAGCAGTAGTAACATTAAGAATCATCTTAAAGTCTTTAAGTCCTAACAATCCTCCCTTAAACTTGTTGTTCATCATATGAATCTTCAAGTTTCTTTATTAAAAGCCCTCATCACTACTAGGAGGATGCATTTAAACTTTTTATTGACCCTTTTGCTGCTTTACCATAACTTTGAGTAATTGATAGCACATCTCATTCCAATAATCAGCTTAAAGTTTCTTGTTTAGCATATTTGTGATTGTTATTGGTGTGAGGGGATATTTTTTTCTCAACCAACATAAAGATATGTACATTTCCAAACCTTACAAAGTGCACTCCTCAGGAATTAAACAACTTCCAAACAGTCACTTTGTATCCTTGAAGATTTCCCCATACATTACTTTTTATGTCTGGTTCAAACATGACTTTAAAATCACCCCACAACACTCTTTCATGTTCATCTTCAGGCCTTGTATCACCATGCTTTGTTTTGACCAACTTCCAAAGAGTCTGTAAATCTTCTCCGTCAATACCCTGAAGCATCCTAATCATTGAAGAATATCTCTTGGAACTTCCATCTGCTCTTATCAATTGATAATATGCTATTATTCCTTCTTTAATAAGCTTGTATTCAACAATCACTGGTGGTTTGGTAGCAAGTGGTAAAACATCAATTGCTATATCATCATCTTTTACTATCACCAAATGCTTTTTCAGCTCATCTTCATCAACTTCTTCATGCTCATCTGTCTCTTTACCATCCTCCATTCTTTGTCTCTTTGAAGATTCTTGTTGTTGCTCTTTCCCTGCTCTTTTCCTGCTCTTTTCTTACCAAGTATCTTTTTTCTGCTGCCTTTAGCTTTCTTCTTACTACTTTCTGCTTTCTTTGACTTATTAGATTTATGTTCATCCTCTATTCCTTTATAACTTTCTTCTGTTCCCTTTTTGATTTTAACTACCTCAGAATCCATAGGAATAAAAGTATTTACTCTCCTTATTTCATTATCAAACAACTTTTAGATCTCTTCATAGCTCTTGCTCTTCTACTGATTATGTTTGTATCTACCTATGTTTTAAGATATGTAGACATTATATTCCTCTTTTGAGCTTTAGTTGGT
>BQNB010053110.1:0-40176 GCA_026074375.1 Tanacetum coccineum
TGTTTTAAACATTTGGTTGATTAAAACCGGGTGGTCTCATTTGGTTTGCCAAATTAGGAGGATTTCTTTGAACAAAATTGCCAATGACGACGGTTTGTTGGAATTGATGAATGTTGTCATGAAAAACGGGAAAATCGTTCCTTGTTAACGGATAATTGTTGAAATTATGGTTTGATCCACATGTGACACAAACTTTCTCGACTGCTTTGATGGTAGCAGGAGTCGTAACATTCTTTTCACTAATCGCTTTCTCTAAACGGCTCATTCGAATATTCATTTTGTCTTTAAATAAGTCGGCCATTTGTTGAATCTCGAAAGAATTATTGGAAGGTAAAGAAGTAGAAGACGGAGCATTCGTAATTGCTCTTGAATCATTTGGACGACTTCTTGAGTAACGCACTTTTGATTTACTTTCGATTATGGCTAAACCTTCTCGAGGCATCTTATCTAGCAAATTGCCACCCGCGGCGGAATCTAAGGCATCTTGATCATTGGTATTTAAGGAATTGTAGAACATATCAAGTTGGTGTAATTCCGAGAAACCATGATGAGGACATTGACGAAGAAGTCCTTTGAAACGTTCCCATGCTTCGTTGAAGGTTTCATTCGGTTTTTGGTAGAAAGTGGTAATTTCATTCCGAAGGTAAGTTGTTCTCGATGGTGGGAAGAATTTATTTATGAACTTTAAAACAAGGTCATCCCATGTGAGAATTGATCTAGGAGGTTCCTTATCTAACCAATCTCTGGCTTCACCGTCTAGAGAGAAAGGAAAAAGCAAAAGCTTAATCGAAGTGTTTGGAACTTCGGGATGTCTAAACGTTGAAGTGACCTTGTTAAAAAATCGAAGGTGATTATGAGGGTCTTGTCTACCCATGAACTTGTTACTTTGCACAAGGTTGATCAAAGGTTGTTTAAGCTTAAAATTGTTTGCATTTATCGGTGGAACAACAATTGCATCTTCGTATCCCTCGATGGGAGCTTGTAACATCTTAACCATGGTACGATTGTCGGCTATTGGAATCTCGGGTTCCTCAACAATGAACGTTGTTAATTGTTGTTGTCGACGATTTCGATTACGAGCTTGAGATCGAGTGCGCATGCACTAAAAATTAAGAAATTAAAAAGCAAACAAAAATTTACACTAATTTTTTTTTGGATTTTTGAATTTTTTAGCAATCTATTTTAAACGGATACACGAAAGACAACTTAAAACCAAATAATCAACTCACTTCACGGTAGCTCTCAAAAATTGCTTTTCAAGGTGAGCCGTTCCTCGTAAGTGACACAAATGGCAAGTTTTTGAATCTTTGGTTCGATTTGGGAACTTTTCAAGTTCACCGGAACTTATTTATGATAATACCTCAATTGAAGGTATTATATGTTGGTGTTCTTTTACCAACTTTGTGTATTTTATTTATTTTTTAAAGGACAATTTTTTATATTTTTGATTTTTTTTATGTTTTTATGATAATTATACTAAAAAGAAAAAGAAAATATTTTTTACTTTTTATATTTTTTAATTTTTTTTGGATTTTTGAAATATTTAACAAAAATGAAACTTTCGAGGACGAAAGGATCTTCAAATCTTATCAACAAACACAAAACGAGAGATTCGTTAACTCAAATCCCCGGCAATGGCGCCAAAAATTTGATACGCTTAGATTTTATATACTAATATAATATATTTCCACAAGAGCAATTAATAAAATTCCCTAAGGAAAATTCATTCTTTAAAAAATATATATATATAATATATAATATACGTATGTTTACCGTAAAGTATAATTTCAACGACTTGTGAAATTGAAACCACGTTTTAGCACGGATTATGATTTGAATGAGAGAAAAGATATTTTTGAGTATCTATAACTACTAAATAAAAGCAACAATTAAAATGAACAATTAAAAGCTATTAAACATTTAAACAAATTAACGGGAGCAACTAAAACGCGACAATTAAGCAAATATATTCAAATTAACCCCTAAAAATGCAAACTAAAATTCTAAACCTAAATTAGGATTAAAAAAATTTAAGAAAAAGAAAAACATTTTTTTCTTATTATTTTTTTATTTATTATGAATTAAAAAATAATTTAATCTAATTAAATCCTAAAAAATATCAAATTAAGTCCTAAAAATTTAGAAAAATGATTTTTAAACTTAGAAAAGTCTAAAATAACATAAAAACTCAGAAAACTATTTTTAACTATTTTTAAAATTAAAATCCTATTTTTAAACTTAAAAATTAAAAGCTCAAAAATGAAAATTAAAATCTAAAAGTGGTGAAATTGATTTTTCTGAATGTAAACCTAAAAGTAATTTTTATAAAACTAAAAACTATTTTTTTGTAATTTTCTAAAACTTTTTTCTATTTTTTATTGATTTTCTAAAATTTAAACTTTCGAAAAATGATTAAAAATACTCTACTTAATGAAAAATTACCAAAAAATCAGGAAAAATCTATTAAGCAACAAAGAATACTAGAAAAATACTAACTTCCTAACAGCTTATCTAAAAAACTCTATAATAAGCAAACTTGGCTACGGCTTATAAGGAAAAAGGAAAAGGAAATCTAGTATAAAGATTAAATGATGCAAAGGATGGTTGGATAAGCTAATGAAGCACAATGGTTAATACACATGGACTATGAAAGGGAGGTCGTGGGTTCAAGTCTAGCAAACCCCCATTTTTTGTACTTTTTTATTTTTTACTTTTAACAAAAACTAAATATCCAAACTTATTAAAAACATGATTTTAAACAACTTTAAAACTATATTTTTTGTCTGAAAATGACAAATAAGCATTAAAACAGCTTATGAATAAGCTTCCTACAGAAAGTAGGCTTTTGAGCTAATTTTGCTAAAACACTTGCACTAAACTCAAAATAAGCTCAAATCTAAATCCAAAAGTTGTTCTAGATTCCTTGTGATGTCTACAAGCTAGAAATGAAAAGCTACTTAAGCTGAAAACATATTAAGCTAACTGAAATAGGAGATTAAAAGGCCAAACTCAGGAAGAAACTTAAAAAAGCTAAAATTTTAAACTACTAAAATGCTTAAAAAGCTAATCCAGACTCTAAGCTTATGAAAACTAGTTAATCTACTATCATACTATGAATTTAACTTATAAAACCTATTCCTATAAGCTAAATTTCAGAATTAAAAGCTACTTGATATGACCTACTGTTTTTGGCTTTTAGATTTTAAGATTTCTTTTTAAAACTTTAAAGCTAAGTGTACTAAAGCAAATAAGCTAGGAAATGAAAATTTAAGGCCTAATCTATACTAAACTAAATGAAATCTAAAAACCTACTGAAAGGTAGAAGCTATTAATCACTTAAACTAGCTTAATTTTAGATCAAAAACACTACTATTTAAGACTGTAGTATGTTCTTACTGATGCACCTTTTCCAAATGACCAAAACCAAAAATGCAGGTTACCTTAGTGGTAACTCCTGCATTGCACACTCAAGTGAGTGTGTTCAAACACAATATGAACAAATTTCAAGCTTAAAAAGGCTTGAATCAAAATCTAACAAACTAGCTTAAGGAAATTACCTCCCCTGGTGCTGACACATTTAGATTAAGCCCTAACTTGTAGATTTTGAAAACTAACTTTTGAAAATGCTTTTCCTAATGATCATAAGTGAGAATGAAACTGACTCAAGCAAAATTAAGAGTTTATTTTGAATTTTGATGGTCAAATAAGACTAAACCAAACACCCCTTAAGCTACTTGACAGATTTGATTAAGCAATTAAAATGATAATCTAATGAATAAGACCTAAATACCAGATATCATAAAGTTTATATTACCCCTAATAAGCATAAATCAACAACTGATTAATCTAAGTTTAAAGATCTACACTAGATGCTAACTAATATTTTTGGTTTTTATATGTTTTTAAGACAGAAATGAAACTACAATGATCTAAAGTAATTCAGCCTAAAACAGATTATTAATAAGCACTAATTAACATTATTAAATTCAAATAAGCAGCTAGAAAACAGTTAAGCACAATTAATAAGCAAATAATCAATTCTAAGCTATTTAAGCAATTTTTAAGCAATTCTAAACTAAAAATTTAAGACAAGGAAAGTAAAAGAAAAACTTACAAGTAACTTCAGCCAAACAGAAGCTTCAAGGCTCAATTGAGCTTAATCAACAGCTCTGGCTTATTTACAATAAGCCAGTAATAGTCCTTGAGAGCCCTTCCCTTTTTGGCTCTCCTTCCATAAGTTTCAAAGTCCAAAAAGCAAAGGTAAATATGATTAACTGATTTTAGATATTCAATGTATGATTAAAACCAAATTAAGCTCAAATCATGAGCTTATAGACTCATGAGAGCTGCTGAGCTTATAGTAGCTTATGATCATTTAAGGAGAAAAGTGAGAACTTATAAAAGATTATTCAAAATTAAACTAAGTTTTCATTAATGTAAAACTTGATTACATTACTTAAAGGGAGAGATTACAAAAAACTTGAAATGAAATTACATAAGTTGAAAATTAAGCTAAATTTAAGCTACTAACTAAAAGCTACTAAAAAACTAGGTCCTGTGTGTGTGATAGTGAGGGCTATTTATAGCCCTTTGATGAAGATTCTAGGCCCTTGCTTGCATCACTAATCTCTGCCATTCATTTTCCTAATCATTAGATCATGATTTAGAGCCCTTGGATCATGATCTTTTTCCCACGGATTGCCAACCTGTCATTCCTTGATGTGACAGCTTGTGCTTGTTTTGTGAGTGAAAATTGAGTAAACCCCACCTCTCCTTGTGCTTTCTTCATAGCTACGTGGCCTCCTAGCTTGAGTGATCCAATGAGAGCTTTTGATTTGACTCATTTTCCCTTGCTATTAGGTTGTAGAGCCTCTGAATTGTCGTCCTTGACCCTTAATTAAGAAAAGCCCCTTGATTTACCCTTGTGGTGAAATGGGGATGAAGCATGAATAGTAACATGACTTCGCGCCCTTTATAACTGTAAAACGGGTAAATAGAATTTAAACTTTTAGGTAATTGCAAATTCAGTCCCTCTCTTTGTTTATCTTATGTGTAGTGTAAAAGGACTTTGGAAAATGGCAGAAAAGGTCCTTGTGGTTTTATGAAAAGGGTATTAGGCTAGGACATTGGGCTTTTGATTTGGTTATGGATCCGGGTATGGTTTTTAGGGTTTAAGGGCCCAATAAAAGTTTGGGACTATTTGTGTAACTTTTGGAAAGTTGAGGGACTGAAATGAAATATTTGGGATTTGTCTTCTAGTGAGTTGTTCTTTTGACCCATAGTTGACTGAAGTTGACTTTCTTTGACTTTGGCTTTGAATCTTTGGCTCTCTTGTACTCTTCCGTTTCTCGTGTCCGTGTTTGCTTGTTTTTGACGGTTTTCAAGTGATTTTTGATATATCCGTACCTGCACACATACAAACACAACCAAGCATATTTTTTTGCCATTTTCACTGTGTTTTGGGTTTAATTGGGCCTTTTTAGGTACAAACGGTTATGTGTATTTTACACATATCACCTAGTCTCGACCCCTTTGTGTTTGGCTACGTTTTTAACATATTAAATGACATTTTTAGACAAAACTTAAATAACAAAAGTTATAGACGACATGGCCTAGTTTTCAAAACATCTTTTTGCTTGTAATTTCATTAAGTAACGAGTCCAGAAATTGATCGTAAAATTCTGCATTTGTCCCTCGAATTTTATAAATAAAACTTGATTTTTAAATTCATATTGTTATAACTTCGACCATTTGTTTGACACGTTTAGAGACCAAACCAAGTGTCGACTGAATTAACTAGAGAGGTACTTACGACCTAGTCTTTAAAAAGTCTGATATCGTAATCTACATATTTAATGGTAATAAATTATGACCTGATACATTTGGCTAATTTTCATGAATAACCACATTTTAAACAAGTAATATTTCTCAAACTCAAGCACAATACTAAGGATAAGATTGCATGCATTATAGTATATTACATGATTAGTAATATGAGTACTATTTATTTAGGTAGCGGATAGTATTTAGGTACGGTTAGTGTTTGAATTGGTTTTCGGTTGCATCGTTTCCTTGCTCATATATTCGTCGCTACGCATATTATATCATAAGGTGAGTTAATAGTCCCCATTTTATACTTTTTTAATCATTTATCAAATCGCGGAGATGGAGTTCATGGTTTTTTTTACAAAATGGATGCAAGTAATTTTAATTAAATATTACGAATTTGCTAGTAGGCTATAATCTCACTATGTTATCCTCATGAACTTGTTTAATTATTGGATTGTATGTTGAGAATTGTTATAACTAGATCTATTTGGAGTGCGCTCCCGTTGGGCACAGTAGACTTGCTATATTTGGTGGTTTGCATGGAACGACAAACGATGTACCATTTCAGATTAATATAGATGTTACAGGATTGAACATCTACATTGGGCACCCTCATTAAATGTACACAATTGTATTACATTCATTGTAGAGCTTCCATGTCTTGAGCGTAGTGTATTTCGTAATTCATTTTTTGTGATATATGAAAATGTTATCTATTACAAGGAAATCTTGCTATCCACTTCATTTAATTTATAAACCTTATAAACTTCAAAAATTATTGTTGAGCTTTTAAAAGAACATGTTTTTCTCATGTACTTAAGTGCTCAGGTGTTAGCTGATGTGCATTGGAGTCTAAAACAATACAATATTATTTTCAAACGACAATTAGGGTGTTCTCTATTGACTTATGCAATGGTATTCTGAAGTAATGCCCCGGAGGCTTGAAAACATATTTCGCTGTTCTATTGTTGCCCGACCCAGTTTTGGGGGTCGGAAGATTGGTATCAGAGACCAAGGGGATAGAACACTAGGTTGACATATTTGACCTAGACGATAACCGTTTTCAAACATTGCACCATACAAAAGTTTTTCTAGGGACATACATACATTACTGGTTTGCATCTAGTATACATGCTTACATGACATGCACCATTTTAGTATTAGTTGGTTATACTAAGTGCTTACATAGGTTATATACGTGTTTACATGACATATATATATATATAAAGAAAGATATATATATATATATATATATATATATACATTTCCTTACGTATATCTTACATTTATTTATATAAGAGTTATTTATATAAATACTAGAATATTTCTTAAGGAAAGGTAGTACTATAAGCTCGTAGGATCCAAACATTAGAAAACATTAATTTACCTTATAGGATACCATCATTCATATATGACATGAGGCATTTCATTTCATCATGTCACATATCCATTCATGCAATGAGTGCATATTCATTTTGTCATACATCACCTTGCATCACGTCATTCATCCATACTGCACGCATCTTGCATGGTTTCATATAAAGAAGATTTATATAAACGTTTACTTATGCAGGTTATGGATGCACCCACTCTTCCCGTCTCTGCTAAAAGGAATATTGGAGATCCTATCGAGATCAGAGTGGATATTGTTCACCCTACGCCCGTTGATGTTTTCCCTGCAGTGACCATGGTGAGGACACTAGCCCAACACGGGGAGGCTATTCGAGGCATCCATGGGCACTTGCAAGGGGTGTCTATCAATGACGAGATGAGTGCCTTGAGATTCAGAATGGGCATGGCCGAGGAGGAGAATGCTTCCCTACATGGTAAGATTAAGACCATGAAGGCTACCAATACAGTTACTCGCAGACATGAGAAAAGGGATCATATAGAGTTGGAGAGACAGTTGACTTCAGTTCAGGAGGCCCAGCGAAAAGACCAAGAGAACTTCAGGAAGCTCCAGGAGTTTGTGACCAGACAGCTTGGACGTCACTCATAGATACATTGTTTTAGGAATTAGATATTAACTTGTATTGGAAGTTGTATTATTAAGAAACCATGTAGTCTTTTGGTAGGAAGAAATAATGAACCCAGTTATCTATCAAATTAGGGTATTGTGAAAATTTCGTCAATCTTATTTCAACTCTTTACTTATTCGCGCAAGCCACTTACTAAAATATTATGACTTTATGAAACATTTCACTATCAAATGATAAACCATTTTACTATTGTTAACAAATTATTTTACTATCTTGAGATATTTAACTATTGTCTTATAAACCATCGTTTGGTCATCTCGCAAATCATTTCGTTGTCCCCTTGTAAACTACCTCGTTTTCTCATCTGGTAAATCATTTTCTCACGTTGTAAATCATTTTGACATTACTTTATACATAACACTATTTTGACAAAAATGAGCATCGCATCGTTAGACCTCAAATATACATAGCCTGATCACCAAAAATTCAAGAAATTACCATGCCATGCCATGCTGAGAAGTAGTCACCTCAAAACTTCTGTCAAAATCAATATTCTACATACGCTCTTAAAGAGCAAAGTTTTGTGTGCGTATTCATAAAACGTGTCGGTCACGAGAAACTGAGTTAATAATCATAATAATTAGATAGACCTTTACACCATCTTACTACATAGAGCCGGCATCATCTCACACCAAATCCTAAGGGTCTTCTGGTATAAACATGGAGTTTAAAACATTAAGATGACAAATATACTTAGCACATATTAGGAGGATTAAGACGAGTATCTACACCTCTTCATCAACACTATTCCGAAAGACAACTCGAACTGAATTGCGGGACACAATTCTTTTAACACGGGGAGACTGTAACAATTTTTCGCGTCCTTTACGTCAATAAATATTCAACTAATTATTTTAAACTTTTACGCGCTCACTTTTATTTATTTTTCAACGTCTGTTAAAATCGCGTAAACTAAAAGTCAACATTCCACGTAAACGGGAATCAAACAAATAAAAGTTTACATCAAACAAGTGTTTTATTATTTTTAAGAAAATAATTTATAACTTTTCACATTTTATTTTTATTCGTTACGTAAAATGGTTACGTTTTACGATAAATTACATATTTGCATGCATACGCACCATTAACCCATCTATACTTCAACAAATACCCACCATTATACCCAATACCTAAAAATTATAAAAAAACTCACCCAAAAACAATGCTAGCCGAATATATATACATGCACATTCAAAATTAAATCAACTAAATCCCACTACCTAATAAACTACATTATGTTTTACCCTATGGATAATTACTTTTGTATAATATTTATTCAAGCCACCAAGACCATCACCTTTGTCTCCAAGGCATGTAAATGCACGGCAAGAATCAAGGAAAAGAAAGAAAGAACATGTGCATGCTTGTTTGTTAGATCACATCATTATTACAACATGTCATACATCTCCTACACATCATTAAACAAGTATATCTATTTACCCATGGATCAAACCCTAAAGCTTTCATGAACATCCAAGCCACACTTTTGTCTCCCCATGGTTGAGGAATTCGGCAGACAACAAGGAACAAAGAAGAACAAGAATTAAATCAACATCAACATCACTAAGTCATCCTCTACATAAACAATATTATTTATTATCCAACATATAAGCCCTAAACCCTTAACCATGGGATAACTAAGCAAAAATATGTCTCCCATGCTTGCCATTTATCGGGCTGGAGAACAAGGCCCAAATGCATGCCTAAGCTTTTTTTATTGATTGGTTTTCTATCACTTCATGTCTTACACATGAGTACATGTTCTCTTACAACACTATACTCTTTCAAGACCTAGACGTAATATTTAAACTACAAAACCATCCCACTAATTTCACTTTTACATAAACTATATTATCCCATAACCAATATATAAACTCTAGTGCTTATTCCATAGGGTTTCAAGTCCTCTTTTGGTCCCCTTTTGATCACTCATGCATGGCAAGCACCTAAGGAGACCAAATATGATAGTATTTTCACATCAAGCATGTTTCTACACGAAGCTAGCTAATTGTTTAATCCATGAACCATGCCACACTCTTGCAAACCATGAAATCTAGTCTAGATATAAAAGATATTATCCTATCAACACTCCTTTTACCCAACGATTATAAGGCCCTTGCCCAACGTGACAACCTTTCCCAAGGAAATAGTATTTAGCTTTTGTTTTCCTGTTCCATTTACAATGGCAGCAAGTTACTCATGCCCCCAAGGACTCTCTTGCTTTTCTTGTTTCTTTTTTGACTGCTCAAGTGAGAAACAAAACCTCATGTTTCCTTTTCTCTTTTCTGTTTGGCAGACTACACAAGACACCCCAAAAATCCAAGTATACACTACTTAATTCAATGTTATAAATGCATGTGAGCATGCCTGGACTAGTCAACATACCCTAAATTGGGCTTATATAAACTCATGAACTACTCTCTTTCATTCACTAAAAGCTGCTTCTTTCTTTACTTCTGGTTCCATTCGAGTAGTATCAACCACAGGGAGAACTCAAGATAAAACCATAAACCCAAGCTCCATAAAAATCAAAAACCCCCAAGAAACCCTAATCGGTTTCTTCTTTCTTTATTTTCTTGGGATGACGAATACAAACACTCTCTGGTTCTTTCTTTTGGACGACAAACTCATCAAACAAGTACCACTCTTTTATTCGTTTTTGGTTGTCGGTGATCACAAGGAAGTCCAAGGAGTCATCTTTCATCAAGTTGGTATTGGTGTTTGGATTGGTTTGTTGAGTTTTAGCCAAAACTAGGGTTTCGTTTGGTGTTAATCACACATGTCCACCTTGTTTGTGAGTTGCACATTCCTTCTTTTCTTTTACTACATTTTGCATTCATGTCCTAGTAGTGTGCTTGTAAACTTTAAAACCAAGAAACGCAAGTTTTCACAAAGATAACTTTCTGATGTTTTCGGTTGTATGTGAAACCCGTATACAAACTTGACCAATGAAATTTCTGAACTTATAATTCGTTAACATAGTATGGGAGTAGCGCACATGCAAAATTTAAGCTTCTAACACTTTATAAAGAAGCGGGATATAGACTTGAAAATCTGTTATTTTATGTGTATGAAAACTGCCCTGTTGGGTCGACTTTAGGCCTTGTTTTGGCCCACTTAGACTTAGACATAGAGTCAACAAATAGGTGCATTTTATAGTCGACATGGTAGGATTTATTTAGCAACTTGAATCACAGAAAACGGTTAAGAATCAAGCCCGCAAACTAAGTCTCAAGTTAGTGATGTTCTCGCGTGTTCAACAGTTAATACTGTTAGAAGGTCGCGACACCACCACATTCACACCTATTTTTAACCCACTTAATCACATCTAATCGTAAAACTTTTGTAGTGGACCCGGCATAGTTTATAAATGTACTTTTAGTTTGTCGTAAGGTTAAGTAACGAACTCGCAAATAGGACTAAAAGTTAGTACTGCTATTGCGTGTTCCAACAGTTGAAACTGTTGGCGTAAGGGGTCGTGCACCCTTACTTTAGCCTCGTTTTTAGTCGCTATAATGACTTCGAATTGCAAAACTTATGAAAGATGAATTGTTGTACTCCTGGCCTAGTTTTAAAAAGTATTTTTGGTTCGTCATAATAAGGAGTAATGAATTTATAATCCGCGATCAAAATCAAACGAAAGTCATCTGAAAAACACTTGGCCAAAAATATTATTTTTTTGCTTAAGCCTAGTCGCGACCCCCTTGTGTTTGGCTACGTTTTTAACATATTAAACGACATTTTTAGACAAAACTTAAATAACGAAAGTTATAGACGACATGGCCTAGGTTTCAAAACATCTTTTTGTTTGTAACTTCATAAAGTAACGAGTCCAGAAATTGATCGTAAAATTCTGCATTTGTCTCCCGAATTTTATAAATAAAACTTGATTTTTAAATTCATATTGTTATAACTTCGACTATTTGTTTGACACGTTTAGAGATCAAACTAAGTGTCGACTGAATTAACTAGAGAAGTACTTACGACCTAGTTTTAAAAATGTCCGATATCGTAATTTACATATTTAATAGTAAGAAATTATGACCCGATACATTTGGCCAATTTTCATGAATAACCACATTTTAAACAAGTAATATTTCTCAAACTCAAGCACAATACTAAGGACAAGATTGCATGCATTATAGTATATTACATGATTAGTAATATGAGTACTATTTAGTTAGGTAGCGGATAGAGTTTGCATTGTTTTCGCATGCATCGTTTACCTTGCTCACTTCATATTCGTTGCTACCTCACTATATCACTAAGGTGAGTTTATAGTCCCCATCTTATACTTTTCAATCATTTATCAAATCTCGGGGATGAGATCATGTTTGTTTTACAAAATGGATGCAAGTATATTTTAATTCAAATATTATGAATTTGCCTAAGTAGCTATAACTCACTATGTCCATCATCATGAACTATTAATTACTGGATTGTAAGAGAGAATGTTATAAATAGATCTATTTGGAGTAACGCTCCCGTTTGGGCAAGTAGCACTTGTTAGTATTCCGGTTGAATGGAACGACGAACGTATACCATTTTGGATCATATAGATGTTACGGGTTAAACATCTACATTGGGCACCCTCATTTAAATGTACTTGATATACATTCATTGTTGAGCTTCAGTGTCATGAGCTTAGTGCATTTCGTAATACATTTTTGTGATATTGTAATTGCTACTCTATTACAGGGAAATCTTGCTATCCGATTCATTTAATTTATAAACCTATAAATTCACCAACATTATTGTTGACGTTTTAAAACATGTTTTCTTAGGTACTTAAGTGCTAGGTGCTAGCTTGATGTGCATTGGAGTCTAAACAATACAAGATTACTTTTCAAACGACACTTAGAGGTCGTTCTCTCATGACTTGTACAATGGTATTATGAAGTAATGCCCCCGAAAACATATTCCGCTGTGACCCATTTTTGGGGGTGTTACAATTGGGGCCATTTGCTCTATTTCAACATAGATGATGTACCACTGTTGGGTGAAGAAGGACTTTCCTCATTCATATGCAAAATGGGGAAGAGTAGCCGTAATAAGAAGCGGGCAATAAAAAACCTTAACTTTTTCTATCAAAATATAGGAACATCTTCATCAGCTGGTGGTCATTTAACTCAAGAAGAAGCAGCTAAAGAAGCAATAGCGATCAGAATGAGCCGAAAGTTTGCCTTATTAGAGGAGGAAAGGCCTATAATCGAGATAATGGCTTATCATGACAAATACAAGAAAATTCTCGATGAAGTTTGGAAAGACAAGGTGGATTTAGATGGAAAGATTGTAAAAGAAGAATAGGAAGCAGTAAAAGGATTAAGGGAGAGGCGTTAAAAAAAAGACGTCATATTTCCCATCAGACTAGAGGGACAGGTTAACGAAAATGCGTTAGCAGATACTAGGTCAGATATAAATACTATGCCTTTCCGTATCTATGTACAGTTAGGGAGAGACGATATGAAGAAGGTGGATAGAGGAATCACAATGATAAATCACACTCAGGCAGAAGCTATAGGGATACTTAAAAATGTTCTCTATCATGTAGGGGTTAATACCTTAATTGCTAAGTTTCTAATCCTGGATATTCCAATTGATCGTGATTCACCAATAGTAGTTGGTCGGGGATTCCTGCGTACGATTGGTGGCATATTCAATACTCCGGAGAGACTTTTTTCTACCTTTGATGGGTTTTGTCACCAAACCTTCTGTGCTGCAGGATCATATGTTATGAGAAATGCAGAAAGTGATAGTGATGACGAGGAAGATTTCCAGATAAAAAGGAATAAGTTTAGAGCATCGATATATGGACCAAAACCTCCACCGTACTTGAGTGGTAACGATCCAGCTGAGCGATCGTTAGCTATAGAAACCATAACTAACCCATTTCGAAAAATTAGTGTTTGATCTAAACCAAGCAACAAAACGCACACACACACGATCTAATCATCCCATGAGCTCTAATACCAATTGTAAGATATTAGATATCATAACACAATGGTAGATCTTGGGGTTAGCTGAATCTTAGAGAGAGAAAGAAAGGAGAGAAAACTTTCTAGTGAGAGAAAATGCTATATTGAAATAAAATGACCAACCACCTCTTCCATGAGATGGAAGAGGTATTTATAGTTCTTACAAAACCAGACCTTAGGCCTTGGTATGGGCTTACACATATGGTTTTAATACCCGGCCCATTTCCGTGTGTCATACGATTAACATTAAAGTACGAGCTATGATAAACTGTAAAATACACGGGGTAACCGAGTCTTTTTCTTATATCTAACAATTATGAACAATTCATCATTTCTGAAGACGAATCTATAGATAGTGCTTTTGCTAGGTTTAATATTATTATTACTAGTCTAAAAGCTCGTGATGAAGGTTATTCTAGCAAGAATTATGTTAGGAAGTTTCTTAGGTCTCTACATCCCAAATGGAGAGCAAAGGTCACGGCGATTGAAGAGTCGAAAGACTTAACATCACTGTCACTTAATGAACTCATCGGGAACCTCAAAGTTCACGAAATGATCATCAAGAAAGATTCTGAAATAGTCAAAGCTAAGGGAGAAAGAAAATATCTTGCTTTAAAGGCTAAGAAAGAATCTAGTGATGAGGAGTGTTCGACTTCCGAAAGTGAAGACGAAGAATACGCCATGGCGGTTAGAGACTTCAAGAAGTTCTTCAAGAGAAGAGGTAGATTCGTGAGACAACCACGGAATGACAAAAAGACGTTCCAAAGAAGCCGAGATGACAAGAACGGCAAAAGTGATAGAAAATGTTTTAGATGCGGTGATCTAAACCATCTTATTAGAGAATGTCCAAAACCACTGAAAGACAAGAACTAAATAGCATTTGTAGGAAGTTCTTTGAGTGATAGCGGTGAAGAATATGATGAGAAGGCTAAAGATGAGACATGTCTCATAGCTCAAGCATCAAATGAGATATGCCTTGGAGTCGACTTGGAACCCGATGAGTGGATAAAGGATAGCGGATACTCTAAATACATGACAGGTAACCGAAAGCTCTTCTCAACCTACAAGGCATACAACGGAGGTAATGTCATTTTTAGTAGTGATCTTCGCAGTAACAACATTGCCAAAGGTACGATTTTGAATGACTCTCTCAAAATAAATAATGTAGAACATGTAGATAACTTAATATTTAACTTGCTAAGTGTAGGACAAATATGTGATAATAAGTGTAGAGTAAATTTTTCTGAACATGATATTGAAATCACTAAGGACGGTAAGGTTATAGCTAGAGGTATTAGGAAGAAAGGCTTATACGTGATGAAATTAGGAAATAAGCCAAAAGACAAAATTTGTCTTGCAACGATTGATGAAAACTACATGTTGTGGCATAGGAGATTAGGTCACGCTAATATGCATCTCATTCAATCGTTAGCATCTAAGGAATTAGTTAGAAACTTACCTAAGCTTAAGTTTGATCAACACTTCTATGATGCTTGCAAAATTGGAAAACAAGCTCACGCTAGTCACAAAGCTAAGAATGTAGTCTCAACGACTAGATGCTTAGAACTCCTTCATATGGATCTCTTTGGCCCATCCACCGTACGGAATTACGAAGGAAGCCTCTACACCTTAGTCATAGTAGATGACTACTCTAGGTATACTTGTACAAGATTTCTTAAGAATAAAACCGAGAGGCTTTCGAGCAATTTGAAATCTTTAGTAGGAAAATACAAAATCAATTAGGATGTTCAATAGTGTCAATTAAGACGGACCACGGTAGAGAATTTGATAATGAAGTTCAATTTGGAGAGTTTTGTAATGCCAACGGTATTACACATAACTTCTCGGCTCCACGCACTCCACAATCAAATGGCATGGTAGCAAGGAAAAATGGGACACTACAAGAAATGTGTAGAACCATGTTGAATGAACAATCGTTACCACAAAAGTTTTGGTGTAACACTGTAGATATGATGCGTATTTTGTTTAGAATATATTTTTACCAAGTTTTGATATTATAAAACTTGATTACCGATACACGCACTAACGGGTAGAGAACCCGGTCGTATATAGTGCAGTAGCTTGGTAAATCCGAGGTAGTCCCAAGAGCTAAGGTTTAATAGTTATAATTAGATTATTGTCATGATTGAAAATGGTTTTAAGATTGATTTTAAGAATTACAGGAAAAGTAAATGCAATAAAATAAATGGATAAAAGATATCAGGGAGAAAGGCGTGCTAACCTAACCATTTCATTACCAATGCTACGATTACATTTTCCTGTGCAATGTTCAATTATAAGTTCTACTAGTGGTTCTAAAGTCGACAGACCCGAATTTTCATTTAAGGTCTGTCTTATGCTTACTCTGCGATCCCACATTCCCCTACGATCATACGAGCAGGACATCCAAGCTTGCAGTAGTTAAACCCCAACTACCCTTAAGACCAATCTATAATCTAAACCGATTATTAACCCCCTATGAAAGAGTTCCCATGCTTTATAAGTATTTAATGTGACAAAGGCGGTAATCTGTTTAATTCCTACACTAGGGATAGATGTCAAGCTACCCTAGTACCCTACTAATCCCACGTTCAACATGGTAAGTCTAATATTAGGATTAATAAGATCTAAGCCACCCTCTATACTACCAAAACATGGGGATCAATGAAAGGCTAAAAGGATATCTATCACAACTATAATTAAATAGGAAATCATAATTACAACAATAATAACTACATGGTTAGGCCAGCACTAAGAGTGTTTAGCCGCTCATAGTAATAGCAATGCAATAATTAATGAATAAAGACATGGATTGAATCATCATAATTCTTACAGAGAATGGAATGAACGATTAGATACAATAAGTATGCTAGTAGCTTCTCCCTTGGACCTTTAGAAGAAATGCTTCGAACCTTAGGGGTTTGGTTCACCCCTTAGAACTGTGTGTGAAGGGGTGGTTGTGAGTGATGCTGAATGAGCTGGATGAGGGCTTTATTTATAGGCTTCGAAAGGTTTACAGCGTAACCTTTATGGGATGTTATGCCATAATTTTGCTATGTAATCAACCAATCTTCTATGCATAAAAGGATGTTATGGCATAACCCTGTCGCATATGTTACGATGTAATGCTGAGTCAGATACATCATCTCTTGTAGATTTGAATGTTGCGGCGTAATCTTGAAGATTCTTTACGTCGTAAAGGGTGTGATGACTCATTTCTTCGTTGGAGTATGTTACGGCATAATCCTTCGGGTATGTTACGCCGTAAAGTGCCTTGGACTCTTCACTTTAATGCATTTCTTGTCCAAATCCTTTGCCTGTTGCTAAAATGATCACTTGGTCCCTAAAAATTAATAATACACAATTAAGTAATGTTTTCATACATTAATAACATATTTGTAAGCATTTTTATAGGAAATTTGATCTTAAAATGTATTAACTATTTGATGTTATCAAATATCCCCTAACTTGACTTCTACTTGCCCTCAAGTAGGAACGTTTAGAATAAATCATAAAAAGATTTCCCCAATTTGACTTGAAGAAATGAATTTATAAGTTACTTATGCTATAAAATATCAGAGCTGAACACCTCACGAAAAGGGATCAAAAACACTCAACTCTTATTACTAAACTAAGTGTTCAATTTTTGAGTGATCACTCAATTGCACAGTCATAATATGTATTCTATTATAAGCTTGGAAAATACATAAGTCTCTACCAACTAGAATTAGGGTCTAAACAGTCTCTAAGGCAACATGGGTGATATTTGGTTTATTGGGTGATATAAAGGGTAAGGGTAGACATGGGATACACTTAAAATGGTTGTTAAGATAAAAACACGAAACAAATAGTCTAAAGTAAACTAAGGTTGTCATAACTAGCTACGGTCCATCCTAGGTCTAAAAGTCTGAGTTCAAAAACCTGATCTTCAATAATGGGATACTAGCTTCATTTTTATACTTGTTGAGATGGCTTGGTGTAATAATGGGCTACTAGCTCTATATTTTTTTTTATTTTGCACCATCTTTACATTTTTTAGCATATGGGTGACTTTTTAGTTTGCACCCTCTTTTCTTTATTTTCTTCATGATAAATATGCAAATGCTACAGGAGATTATATCTTTAATTATTACCCTTAAAACATCTGATATTATACCCACATCCCCTCACTTGAGATGAACAATGTCGAAAGTGGTAATACAGGGGGTCTTTATAGATCATAACTGATTGATCTTTCATGAATGCATAAAGTTTTCGTTCCTATTCCCCCGAACTATGGACTTAAATAGCCAGAGATTTCAACACATAGAAAATAAAGACTACAGGGTAGGCTAAGGCGAAATGGTATAACAAAACATATATTGTTTAAACAGGATTGGTTTAACAAGGTGATCTAGGGGTATCTTGCACTCATTAGTGCAACAAGGGTTTTACATAGGGAGGTCGACAAGTCAGTGTGACAAGTCGATAAACACACACATATAGGCTTTTTGGTTGATTTCCTAGTATGTTGCGTTTTTGAATAGTCTATTCCAACTAACCAATTAGGTCTTAACAAGATGTACATGCCAACTTCTAAAGTCTACAATACTACCGGCTCTCTCATGTATTTGGAGGATAATGTATGTATATCAGATGAAAACAGAATATTAGGCTTAATCTTACCAAATTAGTTACAGGATAATAATGTGGTCGGCAAAGATTTATTCTAGTTTAGTAAGAAAAACATATCAAAATTTTAACATTGGCACCATTTTTCAAAGAAAACTAGGAAATCGAAGGCAAATATAGGTCAAGTAGTAATTCTACTCTCATCCCCCCACTTGTTTTGTACACTACAATCTAACTCACTTTTGTAGGAATCATGGTTGCATTTAGTATATGCAACAAGCCTTTTAAACCACTTGGTGTCCTAAGTGGACGAGTGAAGTCTCATGAGGATTTACAGGGAACACACCCACAAAGTTCATTTACTTATACACGGTTTTGAAAAGGTTTCAAACTTATTTTTAGTTTTTAGAAAAGGTTTGCGGTGTAACCATGGTATTGGTTACGCCGTAAACATGTGGATTAAAAAAATTATTTGAACTAAGAAGGTTACGGCATAACAAGTACATGACTTTACGCCGTAATAATATCTGTTGCGGTGTAACCTAGGTGGTTACGCCAAGACAGAACCTTACTACCACATGAATACGAGTCAAAAAGACCTCGAATTACACTTTCTTATAGAGAAGACCTGCAAAATAAAGTTAGAAACCAACGAAAACCAACTAATATGAATCAAATAAAAGACGAGTTGTCTCCCGACAAGCACTTTTGATTATTACCGAGTCTTTAAGTTAGACTCAAGACGCACTACGTCTTTGTAAAGTAGAGAGTTTCTGGCGTGGTGTTTATATCTCCCCCATAATATTTTTTTAATCTATGACCATTGACCTTAAAATAGACTCTGTTCTTACCACACACTTCTACTGTTCCATAAGGAAACACTTTGCTAATGGTGTAGGGACCATACCATCTTGATTTCAATTTCCCAAGAAAGAGTTTTAACCTTGAATTAAAAACTAGAACCTCGTCTCCTTCATGGAATTCCTTATCCATGATTTTTGCGTCATGACATCGCTTTGTTCTTTCTTTGTATGCTCGAGAATGTTCATAGGCCTCATTTCTTAATTCTGCTAATTTATTTAATTGTAAATACCTATGTTTTCCAGCGGTATCTAAATCTAGATTTACGTTTTTTAAAGCCCAATATGCCTTATGTTCCATCTCCATTGGAAGATGGCATGCTTTTCCATATACAATTCTGAATGGAGTACTCCCAATTGGTGATTTATAAGCAGTTCTAAATGCCCAGAGTGCGTCATCGATTTTATCGGCCCATTCCTTTCTATTTCCATTCACAGTCCTTTCTAAGATGTGTTTAATAGCACGGTTAGTGTTTTTAGTTTGACCACTTGTTTGTGGATGATAAGGTGTAGCAAGCCTATGCGTTACACCATATTTCCTCAATGTCTTTTTAAGAAGGGAGCTGCAGAAATGTGTTCTGCGGTCACTTATAAGTGCTTTTAGAACTCCGAATCTTGAAAACAATTTCCTAAGGAATTTAACTACCACCCGAGCATCGTTAGTGGGTAATGCTTCAGCCTCAACCCATTTTGAAACATAATCGACAGCCACAAGGATATATTTATTATTTTGTGAAGAAGGAAAAGGTCCCATGAAGTCAATGCCCCAAATATCAAATACCTAGCTAACGATAATGTTGGTTAAGGGCATTTGGTTATGAGAGGATATGTTACCAGCCCTCTGACATGCATCGCAATTGCGAATGTATCTTGCAGCATCCTAAAAAATGGTTATTTTTTTTGGCGGTAATGTCGGCTCCGTAATGCCCTCCTGTTGGTCCCGTATGACAGTGTTCTTGAATTTCCTGCATTTCCTTACCAAATACGCATCTTCTTATGATTTCGTCGGGACATGATTTGAATAGGTATGGATCATCCCACATGTAATATTTAATGTCTGATAAGAATTTCTTTCTTAAATGATATGTCAACCCGTGCGGTATGATTCTTGATACTAAGAAATTTGCATAGTCCGCATGCCAAGAGTCTTCAGTCGTTTCCTTCACATGTATCGCCATAAGATATTCGTTGGGAAAGGAGTCTCGAATTGCATCTTTGTTTAATGTCTCAAGATCTGGGTTTTTTTGTCTGGACAGGTGATCTACAGCTAAGTTTTCCGTCCATTTTTTGTCTCTAATTTCGACGGTAAATTCTTGTAACAACAAAACCCATCTTATAAGTCTTAGCTTTGCGTCCTGTTTGCTAAACAAGTTTTTTAGAGCAGAATGATCGGTATAGACAATACTTTTAGACATGATTAAGTAAGATCGAAATTTATCAAGGCATAGACGACTGCCAAAAGCTCTTTTTTAGTAGTAGTGTAATGTTCTTGAGCGTCATTCATGGTCTGCCTTGCAAAATATATCAGGCGGAATTTTTTATCAATGCGTTGACCCAAAACTGCCCCTACAACATAATCGCTTGCATCACACATTAACTTAAAATCCAGGTTCCAATCGAGAGCAATGATTACAGGAGCAGTTGTTAATTTATTTTAAAGGATATCGAAGGCTTGCATACATTCGTTTGAAAAGGTAAATTTAGCATCCTTAATTAACAATTGAGTCATAGGTTGAGCAATTTTAGAAAAATCCTTGATGAATCTCCGATAAAATCCGGAATGTCCCAAAAAGCTTCTAACTCCTTTCATGTTTGTCGGGTATGAAAGTTTGGCAATAACGTCAATTTTTACATGATTGATGACATCAAATAACGTCTATTTTATAGCATTATTTATCCTATGATATTAATCCATTTTGTATAGTTATTACAAAGAATTGTTACTTAATCATTTATATTTGAGAATTGCAGTGATTATGGAGTAATTCGTGAAACTTAGCAAAAGGCACGCATTCTGGAGCTTAAATGAAATATTTTGAATATTACTGTTCTAAAGACCAATACGCCGTATCTATCAAGGAAGATACGCCGTATCCGTGCCTGCACTTACCAAAGACCACAAAAAGAATAAAGATCAATACGTCGTATCCAGAGGACTCAATACGCCGTATTCAAGATATGGAATCAATATAATATTCTGGAAGATATCAAACATGGTCCCTACTCTAAGAAATACCTAATACGCCATATCTAATACATAGATACGCTGTATCTAACCGACTTCCAGACCTTATAAATAGAAAACTCAAAAACAAGTTTTAAGTGTGCTAAATCATATTCTCGATACCTATACCATAAAAGTCGATTTTCAGAGGAGAAAAAGAGCAGAAGAGTTCGAGCAACGTATTCAATTCCATAGGAGACATCGTGTAATTCCATATACTTTTGTAATTGTTCAGTTTTTGGTATCATTCGTTAACTCGGTTAGTTTACCTTGGCTAAATTATTGTTTGAAGGCTAATACCTTCGGGTATTAGCCATTATTATAAGATTTGAATGTTTGGTATTTGTTTATATCGATTTCTTGATTTATCGTTGAGTGCTTGTTTATGCTTATCAATTTATACTTGTTTACGTGCTTTTGTATGCGACTTATCATTCAACTGGATCTAGCAAAGTGGACCAAGCGGATCTAGAGTTCGGGATAGCTCTCCATATAGTAATTTATACATCTAGAATAATAGTTGCACAAGTATTGTCCTTCTAAGTCTGTGTCTAGGATACGCTTTGGCTTAACTAGTTAATTGGATATTGCTGATGGTTTATTGATTGTGTTGACTAGCAGGTGACCTAGATAAATCAACAAATAACATTCTGATTCCATTGGATAGTTGGACAAGTGGACTACTAGTGTATAGATTATCATTAAGCGGTAAGTGGGTAAAGTTTCTATGAGCTAGGGTTTAACAAGATAACCATTGCTTTAATCCCTAAGATAGATTATAATCAGAAAATAAGGATGCTTTATGCGGATGCTTTAATTGTGACAGAATTAATGTGTCTAGGTCTTAGGATGATGTAACGCCTAAGTCTTAAGAATAATATGCCACCTTGAGAGAAGAAATCATTGCACTTAATAAACAAACCAACGTTCTAATCTGATTAATAATGGTTAATACAGTTTTTTTATATAAGGTTCGGCCGCACTTTTATCTTTTGTCTATTAGCTTGCGTGGGTAACAGTGTCTTGAATTGATTGTAGTCACCAACCAAACCGTGCCAGTCTCTCAGGCTGAAAACCCCCTTTTCCCATTAGAATTAGGATTTAGACTGACATAGGTTTAACATAGGATTAGAATAGAATTAACATAGATTAGATAACCAAGATATTAATTAAATTGATAGATTTAACCTCGCTCTCAGTGATCGACACCCTACTTACCACGAAACTACTACTGATCGGGTACACTGCCCGTTAAAGTGTTGTTTTTGGTTGAGTCGGCAAAATATAAATTTAAAACTTGAAACAATAAAATATACACCACACAACGACACATCAAGTTTTTGGCGCCGCTGCCGGAGAGTGAAAATTAATCTTGATTTTTATTTAGATATTGTTAGCCTCAAAATATTGAGTCGAACAATGGAAGTTCGTTCATAATTATATTAGGTCTCGGTCACTAAATTAATATACGTTGTATTAGGCTAGACGGGTAAACGGGCTCTTATTTGTAATCTAATCGGTCACGTGTATCGGGCAAAAGCCCAAGTAAACCCGAGCCCGGCCCGTAGAATTACTAAAGGCATGCAAGCCTTTTAGTCTTCACTATAAATACCCTTCTCCAAGGAAGGAGAGGGTGTTGGTTCATTTGTAACTTTTCATTTGCAAGTAAACTTTCCATTCTCTCTCTAGTTTTCTCTCACTTTCTCTCTCTACAATTCTTCCTAGTTTCTTCCTTATTTTCTTGTTAAGGTTAATGAAGTGAAGTGATCTAAGGTTACCGACAGAGCAATATGAAAACTTCACTGCTCCAAGCTCAGAGATGCTTGATCAAACCTTTGATAGGCTTCAAAAGCTTGTAAGTCAGTTGGAGGTTTTGGATGAAAAGCTTTCACAAGAAGATGCAAATCAAAAGTTATTAAGAAGCTTGTCACCTGAGTGGAACACGTTTTACGTTTTAAAAGTTTACTTTCAAAAATGTTTAGATCCGAGTTATATGTTTAACCAAATCACAATATGAACAAGCAATAACTATCTAAACTAAAACTAGATAACAACAATAATAATGTAAAGAGATAAGGAAAGAAACAACCAAACCAAGACACCAAGATTTTATAGTGGTTCGGCTACGAAGCACCTCTTCGCCCTACTTCACTCCCTGAATATCCGACTCGAGATTTAACTATGTCAACCCCAAAACTCCTTGTCGATGGAGATTAGTTACACATCGCTTACGTTATTTTTCCGACACTAAGCTAAATGTCGAGTCCTAATCTTAGCTAGAACCAATCTACCACTTCATAAGATATACACACTCACAAGATCTACATCGGATCTACACAATATCCGAATCACACAAATACACAAGATAAATACAATAGAGGTTGGTTCTTTGAGGAAAAAGAGGAGAGATCAACTATTTAACACTTTATTTTCTTGATGAATACGTTTGTTCTTCCTCTTGCACTTGAATGAGAGAGGAAGGAGATGAAAAGAATAGAGTATGATCACTTGAAACAAGATATAAGTATGTTAGTGATCAAGAGTTTTAGTGAGAGAAAGAAGTTTTAGAGAGAGAAAGAAGAGACTGAAAAATTTCGTGCAAAGAAGAATGATTTTCAGCAAGGGGTGGACACGTATTTAATAGACAGTAAAACAAAAAACCAACGGTAACTGGCGGCGACTCCCGGTGGTCCCATATATATACGGGGGCCGCCAGGCCTATAAGGGGGCCGCCAGTAGACTCTGCTTCCTTTTTTGTCTTTTTGTGGGGAAGGTTATATCTGGTATAAAAGCTTTCGTTTTAGGGGGGACAATTTGAATTTCAAGTTTAAGTTTTTAATAAAAACTGTTTTTTAATTAAAAGGTATTTTAAAATTAATTTTGTGAAAAATCTTTTATAAGAATGTTAATGGATGAAGAGAATAATATTTTCTGTTTCACAATCATTGCTTAATGATTTGTTTTTGTTAATACCTTAGTGTTCTTACTATATCTTTAGACTGGAATTTTACGATTATATAATTTGTAAACGTTTTTTTTTTATCGTAATCGTTTTTACATTTTGTTATTATCAAAACGTTGAGGTGGTACACATAAATATAATTAATCCTTTTTAGTCATTATTTGTATTAAACTAATCTCCCCCCTTTTTTGATGACAAAATATAAACTCATTTTGTATAAATTAATAGTTAACATTATTAATGACGTTTTGTTCCATTTCTCCCCTTTGTCGAATTCTATTATGGAATGATCGTCGAGTGGTGTAGGGAAAAAAAAAATCATCGATATCAAGACTCCCCCATTGATGTGAGCTCCACTCATTTTGGGGCACCAATGGACGATATCACGATAATTTTTTTTCATAACAAAACAATGTTTAGTAGGTACAAGTGCAGACAAATATTCTTTAAGCAATATATGAGGAGTTAGTCACCTAATTAGAGTTTCATTCAAAAATTCTAGAAAACTCTTAAATATATAGACGAACCACATACAACTTACTTTTGAGCTAAGATAAGCAAGAAACATAAATCCTTAAATTACACTACAAATACTAAAACATACTAAGGAGATAAGTTCCTAGATGATTCATGATTATTTGGGATGAACATTTTTGAGCAAAGATTTTGGGTGATCGCTTTTATGAGAATTTTGAAAACATTTCAAGTGTGGTGGTGGTGAATAAGTGGAGGCTGATTGCGGTAGTGAGAAGATTATTCATGTTAGTGCAACCATGATGTTCATCTCATCTCTTAAGTGAAGAAAGGTTGGGGGATTTTGGTTATGAGCAACATTGACAGTTGGAACCCATGATAGTCATGATAGTTGTAGAAAAGAGGATGGCCCATGATAGGTGGTTGAGGTTGGGGTGAGATGGTGGTGATGGAGTGTCATGAATATGATCAATAGGAGTGATTGGTAACAAAGAGAGTGTGATATCCAAAGAGGGATGACTTTGAAGCGGTTGAGGGTTTAGAGGTCTAGGAAGAACATCCGAAATGTTGTCAAACAAGGGGTTCAAGTGATGATGAGAAGTTGGTTCATTTGAGGATGGTGGTGAGATTTAAGTTTTGAGTGAAAGGAAGAAGATGTGTTCTCTTGACTTGATGATGTTTGATTAGTGGATGTGGTTTTTGATGGTGCATTTGGAGGAGTTGGAGATGAAGAAGTTATTGTAGGAGAAGGTGTGGTGGTGACATCTTATTCACTAGATATGTTGACAAATAGTTGTCAGGAATGGATTATTGGTGAGTTTGATTTTATTAGGAAGGGTTAGTTGAGGAAGCATGGTGGAATTCGTGGTTGGAAATGGTTGTGTGGAAGATGAAGATGATGATAGAGTAGAGAGGGATGCTTATTTTATTAGGGAGGAAAAGATCAAAGTGGGAAAATGCATAAGGTTGGTTTTGGATTCAAAAGTGGTTAGCAAATCGAGAGAAGTTTAGTGGTCTAAGAAAGAATAGTCAACCGCACAGAAAATCAGGAGCCACAGTGAAAATTCCGTGACTTCTGATGGCGGTCTCGTAAATACCTGGCGGTCCCATATATATTAGGGGGCCGCCCAGTAGTTATGGGGGCCGTTCTCTAGAGACAGGAAAATTTTCCATTTTTCCTAATTTTTTGTAGATCCTGTACAGAGACAGTTTCCTATTTTTCCCTTTTGGAGTCAATTCTAATTCACCATAAATCAACTAATACTTAAAAATCAAGGTTATAAGACTAAACATCCTAAACTCAATCAAGAAATCATATGTAGGCAAGTTGATAATTCTATAAGCATGCATAATATAACAATAGCCAAAGTGTATCAAGGTGCATGCAAGCATGGGTTTAAGACGATAAAATTAAATGATCATCTAAGGCAAGTGATGTTGCCCGTACTTCATACTAAGTTACTAATAAGTAGCATAAGTTTGAATACCTAACCATAATAGATTGGTAAATAATATAGAAAATAATGTCATAAAGTAATTTCCCTCACAACTCACTTCTTCATGTTTCTCCAAACCTTCTGAGGCTTTTTTCAATTGACTTACTACACCAAATGCTCTTCTTGTAATTGTACTTGTCGGGTTGATGATTTTGTTTGGCCGAGTGTATAAAAATTAGTTCAAGTGAGGGTCAATGTTAGATGGGTTTTGAAAAACTTAAGGAACTTGATTGGTTAACGAATTGACATAACAAATGGGGGAAGGGGTACTTGCACGTGAGGTCCCTTCGTCATTTCCATCATCATCATCATTGAGATGAGATGAGGACTCGGTTGATCGAAGGTGGAGGAGGAAGTGGATTGACGACCTCTTCTCGTGCCACGATCCCTTTTGGGTTTTCGCTCTAGTTGAGCGGCAAGAGGATTCATGACACGATCGTACAAGACATAAGATTCATTTTGCAATTCGGGATTTTCACCAATGATGAAATCAAACAAGCGGGTTAATAGCATACTATAGGTAGAGTTAACTTAGCTTGCTTAGTAACCCACTCCATTTATTTCGCCATGAAATAGGCAAGATTGAATTTTTCAGAGTTTGCAACACAATAAAGCATATAACAAAGACATACGGGAACGTGATCCCGATTAACCCCCCCCCACACCCCCCCCCCCCCCAAACAGAACAGAAAACATTTTCCCTAATTTATTTCTTCTAAGGGGTTTGTTTTTTCAAAGTTGACATAATTTCACGAGTGAGAATTTGATAATCTTGAACCTCAACTTCTTCTTGATGATGGATGAGAGTGACTTGACCTTCTCGGTCTTCTCGAATAACGAGATGATATCATCGGGAGAAGGGAGGTTGGTTTGATATGGGCCTTCCGAAGGGGCACCATATACCAACTCATCAAGTGACCATCTGTCACTAAAGACACACGCACCCTCACAAGGTATTCTAAGAATTTGAGCAAAGTCTTCAAGAGAAGGAGAGAAGTATTGATTTTGAATAACAAATTCAACAAACATTTGACCTTCATCGGAATAACTCAATCGATACTGACTGTAAAACTCAAGAATAAAACAAGGACACACTTGTTCATTGATTTCAAGGAGACACGCAAACTCGACAAAATGGAACAAAGACCGAACATAGTTTAGATCCGTAAAGTTATCAAAAACTATCGACCCTCGTGAATGTAACGTTCTTCAAGGTTTCTTAGTTTTTCTTTTATTGGAGAACGGAATTCATGTGAAATTTTAGGGATATAGTGTCTTGTATTTTTGTAATCTTCAGAAGATTTGCGAGGCATGATTTCCTAAAAGAAAATGAAATCACATTTTATTACTTTTTACTTGTAATATGTCATGAGCATTGTTTCTAGTGTGTGCCTAAATGTAACAAATGTGGAGTAACGATTAACTCGACCTAAACATAAAATCCTAAGAGTTAACCCAAACGCTCCTTGATTTGATTTTTCTCATCCAAACAAGTCAAAAAATACATATGAATTATGTATCTTGAAATTTGTTCATGAGATCATTATGCATGTGTTTGAAAATGTTTTTAGGTTGGATTAACAATGCATAACAACAAATTTATTTTGTTCCTAACGTGAGTGATTTAAAAATAAAATTGGGGTTTTGGTTCAAAATCAATTTTTCTACAAGCTCACTAATATATGCAAATCCTATGTCTATGGGAAGCATATTAGTTATACATTGTATCCTAGTAGTCCTAATTGTATGAAATTAAAAAAAATCAAAAATCCCCAATTTCAATTTTTGGTGTTCATCATGAACCCTAGACTCAAATTGAAAGAAAATAAATGAAATGACTTACAATTGATGATCTTTAAGATATTGTGAATGATTGTAAATGTTGATTTTATCTTCAATTTGTGTTTTGATGGGTGATTTTGAGTTTTTGGGTTGTTGATTTTAGGAATGCACTTTTTACATCCATTTGGAATATTTTAAAATCTAAGGCACTAGTATATAGCTAATTAATATAATAAAGACTTCAAGTATAGCAACTGGGCATAGTATTCTTCATAATCAATGCCGCATGTTGATTATAGCATTGAGGCAACTAACCTAGCCTTATTTCGAGAAACAACACCGTTCTCATCTAACTTATTTCTAAATACCCACTTAGTTCATATGATTGTCATATTTCTAGGTTGTGGAACTAACTCCCAAACGTCGTTAGCAACGAATTGATTTAATTCTTCTTGCATGGCAACTATCCAACTTTCATCTCCTAACGCTTCATTCACATTCTTAGGTTCTATAGTTGATATAGATCAAAAGAAGTTACTTTGGTTTTGGGCTTGTGACCTAAGGGTTCTTTGGTTAAGGTTTCTTATAACATTTTCTAAAGGATGGTTCCTAGATTCGTTAATATTGACTATTTCGTCAATTTATAAAGTTTCATCCTCAACAACATTTTCTAGGTTTTTCTTTTCGGTTTCCCTAATGGCTTCTTCTTCATCTAAGTCGTCATCCTCCAAGGGTGATGTCTTAGAAGGTGGAGGAGTTTCATCAAACGTCACGTTGAGTGATTCTTCGATTTTCTTAGTGTGTTTATTATGATGATGAGGCTTTACTATTGAGAGTAACCTAAAGACACCTTCGTATTATGACTTGGGGTCAAACTTCGGTTAAGGTTGTATTTGGTGTTCAAAATGATGAGCACTTTGCCTTTCTAAAAAAATAACACTCTAAAATAGTCCTAGACGTGGTGTTTTCCTACCTCTCAAGAGTTCATAAGGTGTTTTTCCTAGAATGGATCTAATAAGAATTTGGTTGAGAATATATGTTGAAGTATCTACGGCGTTACACCAAAAAATTTGTGGTAATGATTGCTCGTTCAACATAGTCCTGCTCATTTCTTAAAGTGTCCTTTTGACCACGGCATTTTATTGAGGAGTGCGTGGAGCCAAGAAGTTATGTGTAATACCATTGGCATTACAAAACTCTCTAAATTGCACTCATTATCAAATTCTCTACCGTGGCTCGTTCTTATTGACACTATTGAACAACCTAATTGGTTTTGGATTTTTCCTACTAAATATTTCGAATTGATTGAAAGCTTCGGTTTTATCTTTAAGGAATCTAGTCCAAGTATACCTAGAGTAGTCATCTACTATGACTAGGGTGTAACGGTTTCCTCCGTAACTCCGTTCGGCGGATGGACCGAGAGATCCAATATGGAGATGTTCCTAAGCATCTAGTCGTGAGACTACATTCTTAGCTTTGTGACTTGCGTGAGCTTGTTTTTCCATTTCGCAAGCATCACAAAAAGGTTGATCAAACTTAAGCTTAGGTAGGTTTCTAACTAATTCCTTAGAAGCTAACGAATGAATGAGACGCATATTTGCGTGACCTAATCTCCTTTGCCACAAAGTAGAATTTTCATCAATCGTTGCTAGAAAAAATTAATCCTTTGGCTTATTTCCTAATTTCATCACATATAAGCCTTTCTTCCTAATACCTCTACCTATGACTTTACCGTCCTTAATGATTTCATTATCATGTTCAGAGAAAGTTACTCTACACTTATTATCACATATTTGTCTTATACTTAGCAAGTTAAATCCTTAGTTATCAACATGTTCTATATTATCTATTTTGAGAGAGTCATTAAAAATTGTACCTTTACCAATGATGTTATCGTGAAGATTACTACCAAAAATAACGTTACCTCCAATGTATGCCTTGTACGTAGAGAAGGGCTTTCGGTTACCCGTTATATGTTTAGAGCATCCGTTATCCTTGATCCATTCGTCGGGTCCCAAGTCGACTCCAAGGCATTTCGCATTGATGCATGAGCTACAAGACACGTTTCATCTTTGACCTTCTCCATCATCTTCTTCACCGCTATCGCTCCAAGAGCCTCCGACAAAAGCTCTTTGGTTCTTATCTTTCGGTGGTTTTGGACATTCTCCAATAAGATGACTCGGGTCGCCGCATCTAAAGTATTTTCTATCACTTTTACCGTTCTTGTCATCACGGCTTCTTTGGAACGTCTTTTTGTCGTTCCGAGGTTGTCTCACGAATCTACCTCTTCTTTTAAAGAACTTCTTGAAGTCTCTTACTGCCATGGCTTACTCTTCGTCTTTGCTACCGGAAGTCGAACACTCTTCATCACTAGATTCTTTCTTAGCCTTTAAAGCAATAGATTTCCTTTCAACTTTTGCTTTGACTATTTCAGAATCTTTCTTGATGATCATTTCGTGAACTTTGAGGTTCCCGATAAGTTCATCAAGAGATAGTGACGTTAAGTCTTTCGACTCTTCAATCGCCGTGACCTTTGCTCTCATTTGAGTTAGAGGCACTAAGAACTTCTTACGTAGTTCTTGTGAACCCCCCCCCCCCCCCCCCCCCCCCCCCCCCCCCCCCCCCCCCCCCCCCCCCCCCCCCCCCCCCCCCCCCCCCCCCCCCCCCCCCCCCCCCCCCCCCCCCCCCCCCCCCCCCCCCCCCCCCCCCCCCCCCCCCCCCCCCCCCCCCCCCCCCCCCCCCCCCCCCCCCCCCCCCCCCCCCCCCCCCCCCCCCCCCCCCCCCCCCCCCCCCCCCCCCCCCCCCCCCACCCCCCCCCTCTGAGAATTTCGTTTAATAATTTCGCCGTTTCTGTTTCCTAATTTGAATTTTTAAAAGTTTCGTTTAGCTTTTCCGTTTAACCAGGAAGTTGTTCCGTTATTATCTGAAAATCGTCCACCTATGGAGCGATAACCGGGACACTTAACGGTTCGTCAGTGTTTTGGCTATAGCCAGTTTTTCATGTTTTAGAGCAATATTTAAAATTTCATAATTTTATGTGTTACCATTATTCGTTTCGTTATTTACGTGATACGTGTGTTAACCTATACCTATGCATGTGGACGCAAAGCCTTGGAAATTAAATCCAAATATGAGAACTATGATCCTAAAAATATGGAGAGCATTTTAGTCCCCCCACCTTTGGCCTTAGCATAACCGGATACACACACACTTCCTAGCATGGGATTCTTTTTTTGAAATTTTGATACAAGTTAACATACTTCCTACAAAGTGGCTTGTACAAGGTCCTTCCTAGGCTCTCATTCGCGGATCATTTTGGTCCCCCTTTTTCCCTTGTACTCGGCCAAACAAAGCATAGCACCAAGTCTAGGTGCATCCCATCTCATGCCAACATATAACCACATATTCTCATTTGTTCCTTATTCACTCTTAAACAAATTCTCTCACTAGAAAAATACACACACTTTGTTCTCTCTTTTCTTTTCCTTCTTTGGTTCGGACGCCTACAAACACCCATACAAATCCATTTGTTTTTAATCTTTGATCCACCATTTAAAGATATATTGTTCGAGGTTGATTCCTTATTATATCCGGGTAGTTTATAAACAACGTTTGGGTTGTTCTTAGTTCCTAATCATCTTTCTTCGTGTTTTCTTGTCATGTCCATCTCTACTTTTTATACATGAGTTGTACTTTTGCCATTCGTATGATCAATCCGAACAAGGTGTACAAAGAGGATCGTTGTGAAAATCATTAATATTTATCTATAAAACTACAAGTCTCAAGTTAATCTTTTTATTTATAAAATTAAAGAATCATTTAAAGTAGTTTTACTTTTTTTATGGGTTTTAAAGTTCATTGTGACTATTTTTGATATATATATTGTTATTATTACAGGCTATGTTATTTATTGAGATTTATCGTATAGCGAGCTTGAATATTGTTGCAAGAGATTAAGTTAGATGTTTGTTTTGTTGGAAACATAAATTGAAAGTCGAAGAGGTTTAGGTTTAGAATAAATTTGTTGATATTTGCGGTGTTGTCGAAAATAGATTGGATACACTTTTTGAGTCAATTAGAAAGATGTACTTTCATTTTAAATACGGATATTTTAACGAGAGTCGAGATAAATTACAAATGGAAAAGTCGGGGGATATTTTTTGCAAAGGTCATGCCGAAAAAATTTATAAAACTTTATAAAATGTGTCAAAAAATATACTTTTATTATCAAACTTATGATAAAATGTAGAATAACGTTAAGTGTCGAGTTTAGTGTGTCGGGTCACTAAAAGACGAAATACACTAAAAGACAAAATACACTAAAAGACGAAATACACTAAAAGACAAAATATACACTAAAAGACGAAATATTTTCGAAGATGTGTCAAAATGTCAAGACTTGTCAAAACCTATAACTTTCGAAAGTACGTTTTGAAAAGGATACGCCATGTCTACTCATGCTCGGATGATCAACTCTTGCGTTAAGCGTTATTCGTTGTACATTATTCTAAAACGACCACTATATACTAGGTTGTCGCCAGTACCGTGAGATTTGTTTTCGCTTGATTGATTCCTTTTGATCCACAACTCGGATAAGGTGAGTTATATCCCGAACGTTTACTACGTTTTGAATAATATGTTTTATACTTTGGGGTGAGAAACCATTGCTTGTTTTTTTAAATCGGACTCAAGTACTTTCATGAGAATTTTTTTCCTGTTTTACGTGTTGGCCTAAGTAGAGCTGGACCTCTTATTGCCCAAAAACTTTCTTGAACTGTTATTCTCTTGACGGGGACATAGTTGAGGAGCGCGAGTGAATAAATAGATCTATTGGGACTAATTTTCCTTATCTGGGTAAGTCGCACTTAATACCCAAGGGGTCGTTTTTTTTTCCTTACTCACCCCCAGATTAAACGGATATATATCTTCTCGAATTTCGGATAGGATATCTTAGGTCGAAATTTCCTCCTAGGGCTATGAAACTATAGCTATATGAAGCTATGTCTACGAATTAGCATCGGGTGTCATGAGCTTTGTGCAATGAAGTATCTTTTTTTGTAAAGTTGTATTTGTTATAATTGTCGCATGCCTGTAAAATCTTGTGGTCACTATTACATCAAATTAATCCATATGAATTCACTCAAACCATTTATTTTGACCGTTTTTAAGCTTGTTTTTTTATATGGTGATTAGATTGAAAGATGTTGCTTGATCTATATGAAGTCTAATTGATGAACAGCATTTCTGATTTCATCTATGTTATCTTATATTACGTCTGTTGATTTACTAAAGCTTTCGCATTTTAACTTTTGAATCTTTTAAATTTGATTGATGAAAACTTATTATTATTTTAAATTTATGCAACGGTGTTTATTTTTAAAACGTACCCTTAGAGGTCGTTCTTTATGATTTGTACTTGAGATATCCAGGAACGTCACGCCTCCGGACACGTATTCCGTCCAGGGCCCGTTTGAGGGTGTGACAGATTGGTATCAAGAGCCAAGGTTATAGAGAACCAGGTAGTATAAACTAGGTCTGGACTATAACCAGTATGTGATCCTACGTGATTATGTGCCTTACGTGATTTTACATAGTACGTATACATAATTAAATACTATATCAATAATATATATGTATTAAATACTAAGTATAACTAATATTACTATAAGTATTTCGCATTTCATCCCATCATGCCGTACTCGATGACCCGCACATTTATTCGTTTATTTTGCATGCATCCAGTTACCCATTCACCCGATCATATGTTGCATCATGCCAATTTTTTGGTTGTACGATAAAGATGATTTATATAAACTTTGCCTTTGTGCAGGTCATGGCTATTTCAGTTATCTCAGTTTCTCCGGACTCATCAGAGGATAGCATAGGGACACCTGCTAGACAAGTTATCTTGTTCGGTACCACTATTCCCGACACCACACCCGTGATTACTCCACCCACTACTCAGACTGACACTACAGTGATACCCATAAAGACACCTATCATAGCACCTACTATACCACCATCCCCAGATTATACACCAGCATCTCACCTGATTACTCACCTACATCTGATTCAGAGTCTGATCCATCTGAGGATCCATCATCAGACCATATACCACCATTACCAGCTATCTCACCATTTTTATCATCGACTGACGACACCACAGACAGTGATACACCAGATACACCACCATCACCTACCCATGGTATACCTTTCACTGAGATTACCTCTTTTACCCAGAGATCACCTGTCATACCTCGTCGTCGAGTTATGATTCTAGCACCTGGACAGCCTATTCCCCATGGTCGACCGTACCGCTACCATCTTAATGGGCCGGTACACATGATGACTGCGAGGAAGAGGGTTGGACCATTACCTGTTCAACAACTTGTTGTGAGACATTCTGTCGATCATTCTTCTTCAGATTCATCATCAGAGGCATCATCAGATTTTCATTCGGATGCTTCATCTGATTCTTCTTCGAGACACTCATTGTCGGATCATTCTTCTCCTGATTTACCAAGTACTTTTGTGAGGCCATCTCGCAAGAGACGTAGGTCCCCTATGACATCTGTACCCACATTACCACCTATAGCCGGAGCTCTATCTCCTGTCCGTGCTGATTTGATACCATCACCTAAGAGGATTAGGAGTCCTGAGTCAGCGACGGATTTAGAGGATAGTTTTGAGCCATACGTACCTAGAGAGGTTGGTTTGGGAGTTGACGTTGAGGATGAGAGTTCTGAGCAGTCTAGGTCTAGAGGGATTGATATAGAGGTGGATGATGATGTTGAGAGGAGTGATGGGATGGATATTGACCCCGTTGAGGCAGTTATCGAGGCGTGTTTTGATTTTGCTGATATTATTAAAGCTAGTGGAGTTGATGTTAGGGTTGGGACTGTGACCGTTGCTCGGGATGATGTTGAGACGGGTACGAGAGACCCGATTGTAGTTAGTGACGATGGAGATACACCTCCTATGGTACCAGAGGTTATCTATGAGCCTGCTCAGGATGAAGCAGCAGGGAGTATGTATGAGACATTAGGAGATTTGGTTAAGAGGTTCCATGATCACACAGAGGCTATCCCAGTCCATCGTATACTGGTTATTGAGAGAGTACGGAGGGAGCAGGGATATAGGATTGTTGGGGTTGAGTCGGCAGTCACTGCTTTGATTAAGAGGATTGCTGAGTTGGAGAGGGATAACAGGAGGCTCAAAGGCACCGCGAGTGTTGAGAGTCAGAGAGTTGACCGAATCTAGCGCGGCATGTCACGTATGCAGAGAGCTGAGGCAGATACGACGGTTTTGATTTTATGATCGAGTGAGAGTTGGAAGATTTAAGGCGTTTTTTTTGGTGTGCTAGGAAGCACATGGGCTACCATCCTTAGATATGTTCATTAGTGTTGCAGTATTGAGCAGTAGCGTTTAGTGATGACCGTAGTGTTAGAAACTCGTATTTTCTATATTTTGAAACCAATGTGATGTAATCACTAATGTTCGATGATATAAAATTGGTATTTATCTATGATATGATGTCATGATTTGATTTACTTATGCTTTTGCGTCATGCATTATGGGGTTTCCATAAATATATTTCGATCATGTATTTTCTATGTGAATTAACCGTAAATTTTATTTAACACCGTTAGTGATCTCGCATCACCTAGAAATCTCATCGAGTGTTACGTTGTTATGTTGTAGGAAGATGCCTAACACCCGATCTGGAGCGTCCATGACCTATAAGGAGGTTGAAGAATTGGTTACTCGCCGAGTAGATGAAGAGATGGAGGCTCGTAAAGCCGCAATGAACCTTGAACCCCTGAATGAGAATGAGGATAAACAAAAAGGTGGGAATAGAGGAAATGGAAATGAAGGTAACAGGGGAAATGGAAATGGAGGTAACGGAGGAAATGGTAATGGAGGTAACAGAGGAAATGGAAATAGAGGTAACGAAGGAAATGGGAATGGAGGTAACGAGGGAAATGGAAATGGAGGGAATGGAGAAAATGGAAATGGAAAAGAAATGGGAATAATGGCATGAACTATGGAGGTTTTATGCCAGTGGCTCGAGAGTGCACATTCCAAGACTTCTTGAAATGTAAGCCACATAATTTCTTAGGAACCGAAGGCGTTGTCGGATTGACCCGCTGGTTTGAGAAAATGGAGACTGTGTTAAATATCAGTAATTGTCCATCGAAGTACCAAGTAAAATATGCTACATGCACACTACAGGATAGTGCTTTGACTTGGTGGAACTATCATAAGAGAATAATTAGTGTTGATGCTGCATATGCCATGAAATAGGCTGGACTTATAAAGTTGATGACTAAGGTGTATTGTCCAAGGAACGAGATTCAGAAGATGGAGACTGAATTATGGAATCTGACCATGAAAGGAAACTACTTGACTGCTTACACTCAAAGGTTTCAGGAGTTGATTTTATTGTGTACTAGAATGGTCCCTGGTGAAGAGAACAGAGTAGAGAGGTTTATTGGAGGATTACTGGACAACATTCATGGAAATGTAATTGCTGCGAATCCAGCTAGACTCCAAGATGCCATACGCATTGCTAACCAATTGGTGGACAAGAAGCTCCAGGGTTATGTTGCAAAGAGTGCTGAGAATAAGAGAAGGATGGAAAGTAACCCAAGAGATAACCATAGACAACAACCACCATTTAAGAGGCAAAATGCTAGTAGGCAGAATATGGCTAGAGCCTACATGGCTGGGAACAATGAGAGGAAAGGGTATGCTGGACCTCACATACTCTGCAACAAGTGCATATACTACCATGTAGGGCCATGTACAGTGAAGTGCAATAATTGTAAGAGAGTTGGTCACCAGAGGAGAGATTGCAGATCTGCAACTGTTGTTCCAAACATGCAAAGAGCCCCACTTGGGAATCAGCAAGGTGTTATTTGCTATGAGTGTGGGAGACCGGGACATGTGAAGAGAGAATGTCCAAAGTTGAGAAACCAGAACCATGGGAACCGAGTTGGGAACAAGACTGGAAACCAGACTGGAGGTAACGAAGCTACAGCAAGGGCTTACGCCATTGGTGGAGGAGGAACAAACCCTGATTCCAATGTTGTCACGGGTACGTTTCTTCTCAATAATTGTTATGCTTCCGTGATATTCGATTCGGGCGTCGATAAAAGTTTTGTGTCGTCTACCTTTAGTGCTTTGCTTGATGTTGCACCATCCACTTTAGACACCATTTATATCGTAGAACTTGCCGATGGAAGAATTTCATAAATAAATGTTGTTCTTAGAGGTTGCACGTTAGGATTATTAGGTCATCCGTTCGACATAGATCTAATGCCCGTAGAACTTGGTAGTTTCGACATCATCATCGGTATGGATTGGTTGGCGAAGTACCACGCGTTGATCATTTGTGACGAGAAGGTCGTTTGTATTCCTTATGGAGATGAGGTATTGATAATCCGAGGTGATAATTGCGACGACGGAAGTAAGCTGGACATCATATCGTGTACGTGGACCCAGAAGTATATTTAAAAGGGATGTCAAGTCTACCTAGTGCAAGTTACATCCAAGAAGGCTGAGGATAAGTCAGAGGAGAAGCGACTTGAGGACGTGCCAATCGTACGGGAATTTTTGGAGGTCTTTCCAAAAAATTTGCCTAGACTACCACCTGCTCAACAGGTTGAATTTTAAATTGACTTAGTCCCCGGTGCTGCACCTGTAGCACGAGCCCCGTATCGATTAGCACCAGCCGAAATGCAAGAGTTGTCCACTCAATTGCAAGAACTTTCTGACAGAGGATTCATAAGACCTAGTTCCTCACGGGGGGGTTCCCCCGGGGGTGGGGGTTTTGTTTGTCAAGAAGAAAGATGGTTCTTTTCGGATGTGTATCGACTACCGTAAACTAAACAAACTTACTGTGAAGAACCGATACCCACTTCCGAGGATCGACGACTTGTTTGATCAACTCCAAGGATCAAGAGTCTACTCTAAGATCGACCTGAGATCTGGTTATCACCAACTCAGAGTTCGTGAGGAAGACATTCCAAAGACAGCATTTAGGACTCGCTATAGACACTACGAGTTCCAAGTAATGCTGTTTGGCTTGACTAACGCACCGACAGTATTCAAGGATTTGATTTGATGAATCGGGTGTGCAAACCGTATCTGGATAGATTCGTGATTGTATTCATCGATGATATTTTGATATACTCCAAGAGCAGAAAGGACCATGAAGGACACCTTAAGTTAATTCTGAGGTTACTTAAGGAGGAGGAGTTGTACGCCAAGTTTTCAAAGTGCGAATTTTGGCTATCAAATGTATAATTTCTTGGTCACATGATTGATAGTGAAGGCATTTACGTTGATCCCATTAAGATTGAGGCTATCAAGGATTAGGCGTCACCCAAGACACCAACTGAGATTCGTCAATTTTTGGGTTTGGCCGGTTACTATCGACGATTTATAAACGGTTTCTCAAAAATCGCTAGGCCTATGACGAAGTTGACACAGGAAAGCGTGAAGTTTGATTGGGGAGAAAAGGCACAAGCTGCGTTTCAGCTGTTGAAACAGGAATTATGTATGCGCCGATTTTGGCTTTACCAGAGGGAAGTGAGAACTTCGTGGTATATTGCGATGCTTCACATAAAGGGTTGGGCGCGGTTTTGATGCAAAAGGAGAAGGTCATAGCTTCCGTATCCCGCCAACTTAAGGTTCACGAGAAGAACTATACCACACACGACCCAGAGCTTTGTGCAATAGTGTTTGCTATGAAGATGTGGAGACACTATCGGTATGGTACGAAGTGCGTCATGTTCACTGATCACAAGAGTTTGCAACACATTCTCGATCAGAAGGAGCTGAACATGAGACAACGTCGATGGTTGGAGTTTATGAGCGACTACGACTATGAGATCCGATATCATCCAAGAAAGGCGAACGTGGTGGCTGATGCACTAAGTCGAAAGGAAAGAAGCAAGTCGCTACGAGTTCGGGCCTTGGTTATGACTATTGGGTTAAATCTTCCTAAGCAGATTTTGAGTGCTTAATCGGAAGCCAGAAAAGAAGAGAACTTCATCAACAAAGATTTGCATGGCATGATTAACAAGCTAGAACCTTGTGCTGACAGAACGTTATGTTTGAACAATCGAAGTTGGATTCCGCGTTTTGGTGACCTGAGAGCTTTGATTATGCATGAGTCTCATAAGTCAAAGTATTCCATCCACCATGGATCGGATAAGATGTACCAAGACCTGAAGAAGCTGTATTGGTGGCCCAACATGAAGGCAGAAATTGCCACCTATGTCAGCAAGTGTTTAACGTGTGCCAAGGTTAAGGTAGAATATCAGAAGCCGTCTGGTTTATTGGTTCAACCGGAAATCCCACAATGGAAATAGGAGAATATAACGATGGACTTTGTGACTAAATTGCCAAAGACGGCAACCGGTCAAGACACAATTTGGGTAATCGTTGATCGTCTCACTAAGTCTGCTCATTTCTTGCCTATGAGGGAAGATGACACGTTAGAGAAGTTGACGAGACAGTACTTGAAGGAAGTAGTCTCAAGGCATGAAATGCCAGTTTAGATCATATCTGATCGTGATGGGAAATTTACCTCACATTTTTGGAAGTCTCTAAATAAAGCATTAGGTACTCGATTGGATATGAGTATGGCATACCATCCATAAATCGATGGTCAGAGTGAGAAAACCATTCAAACATTGGAAGACATGTTGCATGCCTGCGTACTCGACCTTAGAAAAGGTTGGGATAGACACTTACCATTGGTGGAATTTTCGTATAACAACAGTTACCATACCAGCATTAAGGCTGCTCCATTTGAGGCATTGTATGGACGCAAGTGTCGATCACCTATCTGCTGGGCTGAAGTTGAAGATAGTCAGCTCACTGGCCTAGAGATCATCCACGAGACAACTGAGAAG
>BQNB010053111.1:0-15111 GCA_026074375.1 Tanacetum coccineum
TCTACTCTTCTTCTTTATTTTTGACTCATTCAATAGTAGGTTTTAAATTTTCAGTTTCAATTCACACATTAATATTAATTCCTCCAAAATATTTTCATTCTTTCCCAATTGAAAAACACCTTGATTCAAAAATACATATACACAAAATCTTCTATGATACTCATCTTTGTTTACAAAACCCTAATCCTGATATATGAATCATTCATTAGCCGTACCAACTTTAAATCATTGAGTACCCGTGAATTTCTCCAAAATCGTATCTCTTCTCCCCCAAAAACATGATATATTTACACAGATCTAAAAAACAAAAAAACCATATGTCCCTTTTCCCCAAAATCTAAAAAAATATCCCCTTGAAAAAAAATCCCAAATTAAGAAATCTACATCACTATTCATGCTAAACACATAAGGTGTCTTTCTTTTGTAAGGGTTTGATTTTTATTTTGGTTGTTTGAAATTTTTGGGTTCAATTTTTAGTTTCACTTTTTGAATTTTTTTGGTTCTTATAAGTAACTTAGCGGATCAAATTTTTGGGGTTTGATTTGTTTGGTAGAATTTAATATCAGTTTCTATTGCAAAACTGAATCATTTTTTTCTATATATTAGAACATCTTTTTTATTTGTTAATCGTCAATATTTTTTGAGTACGTGTATTTTTGGATTCTGTTAGGGCGCCAAAATGCAAGCTACGGTTAGGATGAATCTGGTCATGTATTCAAGGAACAATAAAAAAAGGTGAGCGGTTGTATTGCAGATGTATAGTTTGAGTCAAATCCAACCTTTGTATCTAATTGTGTCTAACCCGATGAGACTAAACTTTATTTACAAGACTCGCGTTAGTCGGTGTGTTGACTTCAAAGGATATGTTTAACAAGATATATGTTTTGCTAGGTACCATTTGCTAAGTAATCGAGCTCCGGAATGTGACAACTACAGTGCAAATGGTAAACTAGAGAAAAATAAAACCTCTCAAGTTGATCGACCTTAACTAGGTCCATGAATTTGTTTCTGAAAATATTTGACTTCTCTTAAATTAGTCACTCAATTATTAAACAAAAGCATGAAGTTTAGTAGTAAAATTATTAAACAATGTAAGGGAAGTACTATTTTAACGAAGATGCTCTTTTAGCAACTTATAATAATATTAAATAGTAGAACTCTGTTTCAAAATCCATGTTTACATTATTAGTTTAAAACATGCACGCTACATATATTTACAAGGATTAAGAGTTTACCAAAGCATTATAATGAGTCAAAATGGGTAATTTTTTATAGGGATTAAAACAAGTTGGAGCAACATTTTTTGTAACGCCCCCATTTTTCATATATCAGCGGAAGGGTCATTTGGGGTGCTACGTCTTAATACAATAACTCAAGCATAGAAAACGACTCGAAAAGAGACGTTTTTAAATATAACCATTCGAAATAAAAGTTTCACAACATAGGTCCCAAAATGTTTTCATAATCAATACATCATTTTCAAATATTTTCTTCGAATAATTTTCTTTAAATGGGCCTTCAAAATATTTATTTCATTAGCTTCTCAGAAATCTTCATCACCGAATTACTTTCAAGGACCTGAGATAAAACATGCTAAAAAGTCAACAATAATGTTGAGTGAATCCATATAGTTTATATATATATATAATAAATTCCGAACACAAGTATCATTTCTCAAAATCATCAAGACATAACCATGTGGATCAGACAAAGTTATAGGGGGATTATTATAAGTCTCATGATATTAAATGTTACCATCTAAAAAGAATGCCCACTATACACCCTCGTTATGAGTGCATATTACTCTCTATACAACGCATCCGTGGTGTCATTCTCCGACACATGACGATAGCCAGTCGTTACGAATTAGAGGTGGCAACCTCCAAATAGTACTATTTCATGTATAAGCATCTACCATTACCCGGTAGTTAACAATTCATGATTTCCGCGGATTGGAAGGTGGCAGCCTCCAAATAGTAATATTTAATTGTATAAGCGTCTACCATCACCGGTTGTTTAACAATTCATGATTTCTGCAAGTCTTTTATCTAGCGAGTTAAGCTAACTTATAATAATAATCGAGGCAACTAGATAAAATTCCTTTTTGTTCTATTTTAATAACAAGATGTATCTCCACTCGCGGCGTTTATAAACAATTAAAAGTGTAAAAATTGCGAGGCTTGAACTCGCTTCGTGATGTTCGGACGAGATAGTCGATAATAAAAACTTCGGGAAGTAGGCAGCGTCAATCAACCATGACCTATACAAATTATAACGGTCTTAGGGTTCTTAGTCGATAAAAATTAACGTAAAACTCATAAATTATATAAGTATATGTATCAATGTTAGAAAAAAAAAAATTTATATGATGATCATGCTCTTGCAATCATATCTATTTCACACTTAGAGTTTTCTAGTTTTTAACTTGTTTGTTAGTTGCCATTTTACTAGTCATTGTCTAAATTTGTCAAAAAAGCCCAATAGCCCATTAAGCAAGCCCATTAAGTTTTTAAATGATTTTATTACTCAAGACTAGGTCTTAGCCCATTGCAGTAAGGTCCATGTGGAAATTTTAGGCCTAAAGTTAGTCCAATAAGTCCATTTTGTTTCATTGGGGCCTAGTGGTCCATAAGGCTTACATGTCCATTTAGCTCATTTAAAGACTTTTATTGTTAGTTTATGGGATTCTCGGGGTCGTGTTACTTTTATTATCAGTTTGTTATCTTTTAAAACTCCCTAAGAAGAGGGTCCTAACTACCTCGGGTTTTTAGTTACAAAAATCGCTTACTAAATTAGATGTTCGGGTAGTAGTAAATTTTTATTATACTTTCGTGTTTACGAAAATTGTCGTTAATTTTTAAACGTAATGGTATTATTTATATATTTAAATGCCTGGCCTTCTATATTTAAGTCTACTTTACAGATTCAAAACTCATTTAGTCATCTTTTAGTCATTACATTATGGGTTACTTTTATACATAAAAGGTCATGTTACAATTTCGGGACTGAAATTTCACTTTCACCATTTTTAATGCCATTTACAAACCATAAAGAGTTGGTTGACTATCATATTGATTCATAATCTACATGATTTTATATAGGTCTCATAGTTTTAACCTTTTAACCAACTCAGTCCGTAAATGTAACTTTTTATACCATCTGTTCACAGGTCAGAATCCACTAGTTTGGTGTTTGATTCATATCTTCACTCAATATTCACTTTCTTGAATTATCCAATTGCAAGTGTCCACAAAAGGAGTATCTACAACCTAATATACTCAAATCCAACCTCAAACCTACCGAGTTTTATAGAATCTACTGTTCATTACAGCTCATAATTTGATGATCTTTTCACTTGTTTTAGATGACTATTTTAGCTATAATTAACTCAGATCTATATTGCATGGCCACTTTTATTACTTGATCATTCATTACATCATGCATAGTAATATTCATTTGAAAAATCAATATGAACTATAAACAAACTCATGAGATTTACCACAATTAAAAATGGATGATGATCTAATGTTAAAAATATAAAAGACTTCAATCCTTCAATGTTGATCTTCACCCTAAAATATTTTTGGAAACCACTATTTTCTTTATCCCAATAGACTTTATAAAAACTTGTATTAATCTCTGCCCCTACTTGTATAAATCTTCCTTGTAAACTCTTTAATCACCTCCTAAATACATAGGGTTATTCTTGGTTTGTCATTTTTAATGTGTGGTTATTTTGTGATCTATAAAATTGTATGGAATTGGTGTTATGGTGGTGGTGGTTCACGGCAAAAGGAGGGGGAAGGGAGAGGTTCTTGGTGTTGTTTCTCTTTTTCACATGCAAGAGTGTGTAGTGTGTGTGTTTAGTTTGGTCAAAATGAGCTTATGTATGCTTGGACTAAAATGCCAAGTATATAAGTGAAGGCTTAACAAGGCTTACCAAAGGGACACTTGTCCTTTGGTTTTTCCGCCCCTATGAGGGATTTAATATTAGTGGGGTGAGTTGCTTACATGCCCCATAATTTGTAAATACGGGTATTTTCAAAGTTCGATATTTAAAAAAGATCGATGTAGTCGTTTTTCATAAAATGTATAAATAGTACAAGACACGAAAAATAAAAACGAATGCAACAAAAATTATAATCTACGGCATTTTGTAAAATATAAACGTCGATGCTTAAGTAGATTGCGATTCTTTAAGCGATACTTAAATTACAAGTGTAAGCCTAATTTTCTTCCCGGTTAGTCGTGAGTTAATATCTCAACATATAAATGAAAAATATATTTAATCAACTCAGAATAAAATAACGACTGAATTTGACGGGTTTGTAACAGCACTTTCCCCCTAAAAGGGATCTTTGTCCATTGAATGTCAATTCATCTTGTCGCCCGCTTCTTATTAAATCAAAGAGTGGAGGTATTTCTTCCACATTTGATCCTCCCGTTCCCAAGTGTTTTTCTGGTCGACGACTCGGAATTCCATCGAACTATAATTTAGAATATGAATTTGCTTAAGTTGTTTCACTTCTCTATCCATGATTTCAATGGGTTCTTCGATGAAATGCAACTTCTCTTCGATCCTTACTTCGTCGAGTGGAATGATAAGATCTTCATCTGATAAACATTTCTTTAAATTCGACACATGGAATGTATTGTGTATTCCTTGAAGCTCTCGGGGTAATTCCAGTTTATATGCCACCGGACCTACTCTTGATAAAATCTTGAATGGTCCAATATAACGGAGACTCAATTTCCCATGTTTCCCAAATCGAGCAACACCTTTCCACGGTGATACTTTCAGTATAACTTTGCTACCCACTTCGAATTCCAAAGGTTTACGTCTCACATCCGCATAACTTTTCTGTCTACTACGAGCAGCCAATAATCGGTTCTTGATTTGCACAATCATCTCTGTCCGCGAATCATTTCTGGTCCTGTGAGTTGGGCATCTCAAACCTTACTCCAACATACAGGCGATCTACATTTCCTTCCGTATAGAGCTTCGAAAGGTGCGGCTTTAATGCTAGCGTGATAACTATTATTGTATGAGAATTCAGCCAAAGGTAAGTGCTTATCCCAGCACTTACCAAGTCACTTCACGCAAGCACGACACAGTCTTCTAATGTCTGTATTGTTCTTTCACTCTGACCATCAGTTTCAGGATGGTAAGCAGTGCTCATATCTAAATTTGTCCCTAATGACTTTTGAAGAGATCTCCAAAACCTTGATGCGAAACGAGGGTCTCGGTCCGAAATAATCGACACAGGCACCCCGTGCCTACAAACAATCTCCTTCAAATATAATCGAGTAAGCTTCTCCATTTTATACTTCTCATTCATCGGAATAAAGTGAGCAGATTTAGTCAATCTGTCAACAATGACCCAAATTGAATCTAATCCGATGGTGTTCTTGGAAGCTGTAATGAAATCCATTGTAATTCTCTCCCATTTCCAAATAGAATTTCCGGCTGCCTAAAGTAATCCTGACGCTTTGGTGTTCAGCATTGACTTGCACATGTCATGCACTTACTATAATAGTCGCAAATGTCAGCTTCTCATATTCGGCCACCTGTATAACTCCTCAAATCATGGGGCAGGGGGATACATTGTATTTGATCCAGGATGAAATGGAAATATTTGATTTTTGAGATTCCAACTATGATTGATCCCTCAATCTCCGATTAAGGGTATCCATATTTGTCCTTTCAGACATTTTGTTCGTCGGATCTCAACTGCAAATTGCTCCCCTTCGCCACGGAAATCCTTTGACAACCAATTATTTTCCTCCTTGCACGCTTCAACTTGTGCATTCCGAATTTGTTCGGGTAAATTGTTATGTACCGTTACCACTAAAGCACGCACTCGAATCGGTTCCTTATCCTTCCTGCTCAACGCATCAGCGACAACATTCGCCTTTCCTGGGTGATAACGAATAACACAATCGTAATCACTTAGAAGTTCAATCCATCTACGCTGCCTCATATTTAGCTCTTTCTGATCTAAAATATATTGTAGGCTTTTGTGATCGGTGTATACCGTCATTAGTGCATACAAATTATGTCCATAGTCGAAGAGCAAAAAACCTCCCGCTCCCTATTCCAAGTCTGGGTCGTATAATTTTCTTATTCTTTCTAAGTTGCCTAGAGGCGTAGGCAATCACCTTTTCTCGTTGCATCAAAACAACTCCAAATCCTTTAAGGGACGCATCACAATACACAACAAAGTCTTCGCTTCCTTCGGTTGTGTATATTGGGCACTACAAAATTTTAGCTTTAATGTTTGAAATGCCTCCTCTTCGTCGTCGCCCTACACATACGGCTTATTTTTCTAAGTGAGTTTAGTTAATGGTTTGGATATTAGAGAAAACTCCTTAATAAACCTTCGATAATAGCCTGCCAAACCCAAAAATTGTCGCACTTCCATTGGTGTAGTTGGTGCAGCCCAATTTTTTTAATGGTTTCGATCTTCGCAGGATCAACATGAACTTCACTACTATCAATCACATGGCCAAGGAATTGCACGGAATCAAGCCAAAAATCACATTTTTAAAACTTAGCTTACAACTTTTCGCTCCTTAGCAAATTCAAGATAGTCTTCAAATGTTCACCATGTTCTTCTTTATTTCTGGAATAAATCAGAATGTCATCAATGAATACAATCACGAACTTATCATGATACGGCTTGCACACGCAATTCATTAAGTCCATGAATACTGCAGGTGCATTAGTCAGTCCAAAAGGCATTACTTGAAATTCATAATGTCCATAACGAGTTCTAAATGCTGTAATTGGAAATGTCTTCCTCTTGGATGCGAAGTTGATGATAACCCCGCCCCCCATACGTAAATCAATTCTTGAATAAACACTAAAACCTTGCAGCTGATCAAATAAGTCATCGATCCTTGGTAATGGATATCGATTCTTGATCGTTAACTTGTTTAGTTCTCGATAATCAATGCACATTCGGAACGATCCATCCTTCTTTTTCACAAACAATATCGGAGCTCCTCACGGGACGAGTCGGATCGGATAAAAACCTTTCTCCATAACTTTGTAGTTGCTTGGACATACTCCTTTCATTCGGATGGTGCTAAATGAGTTGGCGCACGGGCACGGCTGCAACACCTGGAATAAAGATCATAACTGTTTCAACTTGCCTTGTGGCGGAGTAGTCCGGTAAATTCTTCGGGAAATACCTCAGGAGAGTCTCGAATAACAGGATAGTCTCCCAATAGCTTCTCCTTTAATTCCTTCTGATTTACTTGAGCTAGGAATAACTCACAACCTTTCTCGAATCAAGGGAATCAAGAGACAGAGTTAGCATTTGAAGAGCGAAGTAAACGCAGGTGATTCTCATGGGCGAATTTTGAGTCAAAAAGAGAGACGCTACCATGAATGGGTTGCTTAACCCCATTACTTTCTTAATTCGTTATTCACATCGAAATGCATCTTGGATCGTTACCCACGTACTCAAAGGAGATAGTCGAAAAGAAAGGATAGAAACGTCAAAACTGTCAAAAGTGGGTATTAGTAGTCGATAATTCTTGATAGGTGTCAAAGGATTTTTCATGATGAAAAGAAAGGATATAAGAGGTTAGAATAACAATTGTCAAGTAAGACGCATCCACAGATGGTTATTCCGATTACGGAAAAAGGATAAGGGCACATTTGTAGATGTCCCTAACTTGTAATACTTGCAAGCCAAAAAAATTTTTCTTTCGGAATTACAGTTAAAAGTTAACCTTTTCAAAATCTTACGGTGACTACTATTCAACCTTGCATGGCCTTCTAAATTTTTACGTAGGTGCAAATGGACTATGGGTATAAAATTTAGGAATAGCATTGCAAGGCTAGATTAGTCAATTAGTGTTATTTATATTAATGTATAACCTGCTTAATTATAGATGGAAATCATAAAATGATTTTAAAGGACCGTTCATAGTATGAAAGTAATTTAATTTACAAGATGTTTAATAAATAACTTTATTGTAATAACGACTATTTATAAGTCTCAATTAAAATAACTTGTAAAATGATGGAAATTTAAATTTTTCTCAAGTGATATTATATTAACTTATAAAACAATAAGTGGTTTGCATGAGAGTAGTCAAGAGTGGTTCACAAAATGAATGGGTGGAACGATTTACAATTGATAGGATAAAGAGTTTAGACAAATTTTGTCTTGAGTTCTATGATATCGATGGCGATTGAGGAATACAAAGAGAAGAAATTACAACAACAATTCAAATCATTAATAAACGAGTATTCATTCAATTATCTGCATTAAATAAATTTTTAGACAGTTAAAAGAAAACAGGAAAGAAAGATAACAAGACACACGTAGAATTTAGAAATCAAAAGATAGTCATTTCATTAAATCACAAAGAGTCCAAGCTGTATCGTCACACATTACATGTCACATCTAATGCTAACCACTCCTAGACTAGTTCTACTACTTGATTTCTCAGTTTAGTTAGTGATTTACAAAAGATATTACATATGAAAAATTAATCTACTAAGAGTCACTAGGTGATCCATGGACTGATTCGTTAGAACCAACACACGTAATAATAAAATATATAATATGATGGAAAATTACCAAATTACCCTTGAGGACAAAGGTAAAAAGGAAAATCTTCAAAAATATATATAAATATAATACGTATATTAACCGGAAGTAATTTTCCTTAGGTCGTTATTCCCCAACGATTTGTGAAATTGAAACCACGTTTGATGGTTGGCAATGATTTGAATTGGAAACAAAGATTGATTTGATTATCTATTCTAAAATTAAAATAAGCAAATGATAACAATTAAGCACGAAAATAATAACGGAAATCAAACTTTAAACTAAAAATGCAAAACGGGAACCCTAAACGGCAGTTAAAAAACCTTCTAAATTTCTAAAATTAAACCTAAATTGATTTTTTTTCTTTTTAAATAGACTCTAATTGACTAAAAAGTAAGTTTAAAGAAAACTAAAACAAAAACGGAGTTGAAATGAGCTTTAAAACACGAAAAATGAGAACGGGAACGAATCCCGTTCTTAAAAATCAAAATTTTGCCACAAATTAAACCCTAACAAAAGAAAACTAATTTTCTAGAACTTTATAATAAAAGAAAAATTTTCTAAAAAAAGATTATTTTTTTTGATTAATTTCTATTTTTTATGATTTTTTAAAGTTTTTAACAAAAATAAATGTTTAAAAATACTAACCTATTTATAAAAATTCTAGAAAAAATATAGAAAATAGCTTGAACTAATTAGAACCTAGGAAAAATAAGCTTGATTACACTGTTATTCGAATAAGCTGGTATAAGCTAAAAACAGATTATAGGAAAATGGGCTAACACGTGTATAAGGATTAAATTGGTAATTGTTTAACGAATAAAGACCCTAGGGCGTGTTTCTTGGTAGTGGCGGTGTGGTGGTGTGTTATATGGGGTAGAGGTGTTGAGGTCAGGGGTTCGAGTCTTGCTCACCCCCGATTTCCACCTTCCCCTTTTTGTTTTTTAAAAACTTATAAAGGCTAAGTTTTAGAACAGTTGAAAATAAGTATATTTAATAAAGAAATTTTAATGAAAAGCCCTAAATAAGCTGTTAAATAGGTTATAACTTGATAGAAACTACTTAGCTTAATTTTTAGAGTTTTTTCTAAAACTAATAATCTAAAAGACCACAATAAGCTAAGTTTATGACAAATTAAGCTACTAATAAGCTAATACTAACCTAAAGAGCTAAATGAACAAGAATAAGCACAAAGAACAAGCCATAAGCTAGAAATTCAAAATAAGCACTTATAGAAAACTTAAAACCAAACAGTCCCTACAGGGATCTTTGAGCTTATAATTAAGCTAGCAATGAGCTTTTTAAGAAGTAAAACTTGCTTTTTCAGATAGCTTAACTCAAAGACTATATAAAAATGCTTTTTGAAAAGACTTTGGAAAACTATAGCTTATTGAAAAAGCTTAACAAAACAGACAGTTTACTCAGCTTATGGTGAGTTTGGTTTTGGAAAATGAAAAGACAAAATGCTTATTTAAAAGCTAAAAACAGATGACAAGTTAAGCTAGATTTTGAAAACTAAATCTAAACTAATAACATATGACCTATAAGCTACTTATAATATGAAAATCAAAAGCTAAATGCTATTTTAACCCTACTGAAAATGAAGCTAGAAATTGGCTCTCTTTTTTTGTTGGTGATCTACTGCTGATGCACTTGACAATTTTGAACTAAAACTTAGAATGCAAATGATAACCTAAGTAAAATGTTTCTACTACATTTAAAACTTCAGAATGAAACTAAAATGATTTTACTAAAAGGCACCTCAACACAAAACTTATTAAAAGAGCTAATGACTTAACTAATTTTAACAGAATCAATCCTAAGCTTTGAGTAAACCTTGAAAACCAAATTCAGCTTTTAAAAACTACTTGAAAATGACTTAATGTCTTAAATTGAACTAATCAAATTGAGCTAAAAGCACAAAAGGACTTGAGGCAGTACTAACTTACAGTTAGTACTGCTACGCCAAACACCCCTTTAAAAGCATTGAAATCCATTTGAGCTTATAAGAACATATTTAATTATAAAAACTTAGATACCAGATGACAAACAAATTATAACAACCTTAATAAGCATAAAACTATAAGCAAATAAGCTAGAAATAATAAGCTACAAGTTAAGCTAATATTTTTGATTTTTATAGATTTTTAGGACAAAGAAAATAACACTAAGATTTATGCTATATTACTAGAAAACAGATTATTAGAACTACTTAATAAGCATAAAAACATAACAATATTCTCAATTAAGCAACAAATAAGCAGAATATAAACAGTTTAAGCAAAATTAAGCTAGGAAAATTAAGACAGAAAGATTAAATGAACTTACAAGAATAAACCTTAGCCTACAACAAATGGCAATAATCGCTTAATGAGCTGTCTTCAAGCTTAGCCTGATCAATGATTAGCTAGTATAGTCATTATGTGCTCTTTCCATGGTTAGCTCATCTTCCATAAAAGCTCAATTACATAGCCAAGGTATTAAGCTAATTTTTAGATTTAAGTATATTAAGAGCTTATTAATAACTCAATTTGAGCTTAGAGACTCAAAGAGCTTGATATGAGATTATTAGGAGCTTATGTAACATTACTAGCTTATTAGACATAATTTGAGTAAAAGTGAGCTTTAGAAAAGTAAGATAAAATTCGAATTCTATTAATGAAAAACTACTTAAAATATTGAAAAAGGAAAATACATCCAACAAACATTAATTTAAAACATTTTAACTAAAAATTACAAAAGCTAATTTTAATAAGCTAATTTATATCCTACTCCTAGATATCCTTAGTGAGTGAGTCCTTGCTTGTATTTATACTGCCTGGCAGAAGCTTTTAGGCCCCTGAGTCAGGTACATTCTCCCTTTGATCCTGTCCCTTCAATTATTAGCAATGATTGGATCATAGATTTACACTGTTGGATTAAATGGGGTGAGCACATGGTTTGCCAGCGTGACATTCCGTGTGTCAGACCTTGTGCTTCTTTTATGAGTATTTAGTGCAACAATCTTGATCTTGGTGTGTTTCCTTACATCCGCGTGGCATTCTCCTTATGGGTTTCCACCAATGGGAGCATTTGGTGATGTGTAACTCTGCCAAGGTGGAGGGTTTCTCTAGAATTGCGTAGCTACATCCTTAATTTTTATTTACCCCTTGATTGTGACTTGAGGTAAAACGGGGAAAAAGATAAACAGTAACAACTATTCTTCCCGCGTTTTTACTTTTTATAAAAAGGTGTGGGAGTTTGACTTTTGGGCTTATAAAGGGTTTTGGGCCGGGTATTGTTTGTTTCGGGCTTTGTGTTTTATAAAGAAGTTAACGAGTGTTAACTTTTATTAATAGAAAGTTAACACCGTTAGGGCTTTAAGGGTTATTTGTGAAATGTGTTTAACAATGAGGGATGTTTTGGGTATTTTTGTGTTTTGTCATTTAGTGAGTGACTTTGGTTGATTAAGGTTTGACTTTTGTTGACCTTTGATAGCATTCTCCCGGCTCTTGTATTCTCTTTCTTTTCCCGTGTCCATGTTTGTCCGGTTTTGACCGTTTTCTTGAGATTTTTGCAATATTTGTTCCTACACAATCACAAAGACAAAACAAACAATATACAAGCATTTTAAGCACAATTTTGTCTTTTATGGGTTATTTTTGATATAAAACGGATATGTGTTTTCACACATTTGAAAATTCCCAAAACTAAGCGATTGCGTATCCTCACGTAATATTATATGCTGTATAACCAAATACCTCAAAACTTCCCCAAACTAAATCTTTGAAAAGTAGCAAAGACTTTTGTGGGGAGAGTTAAGAAGTCACAAGTTATAAAACACCCCCATTTCCTATTTTTTTTAAACTTTTTTTTTTGATTTTTTTGTTTTTTTTAAATGAAACTTAGAATATTTTGACTTCCAAATCTTCCATAACTGTTTGGGGTCATAGACAAGATGCATTTGAACGAGATGCCCCAAAAAGGCATAAATTCATCGTCCCCACTTTTCATTGCTCCAAACCATGCTTAAAACAAATCACGTTTAATATCAGTTCAAGATGTAATACTACTGCATATATTTTGCAAGCTTGTTGAACTTTTTTCTCCCGACATTTATTATATCTTAAGTGAATGTGCTATTTTGAATTTCAACCATGGATCAACATTTTGCGACATACTATGCTTCACGTTCCAGCCAAGAATAATTAGTTTGAAGGCGAGATCATCCCATGTAGCGAATTTCGTCTCGGCACATCCCAACCTTGCGGCTAAGTAACCAGGATTTGGACACCCACAGAGACTAGTATCGGGACTCACGGACCTTAGGTTTCAAAAACTCTCAAGTTTCCTGAATATCCATAGCTTATAAAATAGAATAGTCAAGTTCAAAGAATATTTGAATGAACAAGAAATCTATTTTATTAATTCAAACTTAATTATTAAACATTTATGTAATGTAACCTCGACACTTTTAGATAGGCTGCAAACATAGGTTGTGAGCGGCAGGATGCAGAAATTTTATCAGCTCGACTTTTTTATTTACGTACTATGGGCTTTCTTTAGAAGACTATCACATCGGTTGTGTGCCGGCAAGAGGTAGTAAACTTTTATCAACCCATAGTTTTTATTATTATATATATTTTTTTATCATTTTATCATCATTTTTTTTATATAGAGAAGACTTCTTTTTGAAAAATTCAAGTATAAATTTGAACTAAGACTAAATTTTTTACTATATATTACATAAAAAATTGTTGATTTCAGTTAAATCTCCAAAAATAGTACGTATATTGATCCGGTTAAGAGCTTATAGGAGAAAAAGAAACAAGTTACATACATGAGCTCTTAAGATTTCCAACTAATCCTTGTTTAGCATCTTACTCATACTTAACTATATCATTTTTCGTTCTTTGCAAAAATCGTGAATGCTTAGCCTAAAAGTTAAAAAACAAGCTAGAGCTCAACACGCTCGATCGGGTCAAAATTTACTCTTATTCTACCCAGCAAGAAAGTCAAAATTGTGACAAAAACACTTATTTGAAAATTTTAAAAATTTTCATATTTTTGAAAATTTTGGTGGGAAAACGGGGTACGTGAGAACAACAGGCATAAGTAGGTAAGATCATATCGAAGATATACTACCCCATACTAAAATCAAACATTGTCCTTAATGTTTCCTAGCCTAAGACTTAAAAAAAATTTACTTTTATTCTACCCAGCAAGAAAGTCAAAATTGTGACAAAAACACTTATTTGAAAATTTTAAAATTTTTTCATATTTTTGAAAATTTTGGTGGGAAAACGGGGTACGTGAGAACAACAGGCATAAGTAGGTAAGATCATATCGAAGATATACTACCCCATACTAAAATCAAACATTTTCCTTAATGTTTCCTAGCCTAAGACTTAAAAACCCCATACTAGAACTCAAAAAGGTCGAATGCATAACTCAAACATGAAGAAAGTATCACAAATATCTTAAGCCGTTTATCAAGTGTGCTAAAAGATAAATGTTAGACGATAATAATCTTTAGGATATCGGATTTCCCCAAACTAATGGCAAGCAAAGGCTAGGAAGCTCGAGTGGACCGGGACAAAACACCGAACACGAGAGTCTTCAAAAAATTTGGGTGAATCCTGCAAACAATCACAAGTACAAACAACAAACACAAAGAACGGAAGAGTACAAGCCTCCTCACAACACATTAGAAGCTAGAAAAAATATAAAATAGATAAGAATGAGGTGCTTCCCACGACGTGCTTTGTTTTTGGTAACCGAGTCACATAGCTTGACTCGATCTTCGAATTCATTCGTCCTTGGAGAGAGTGAATGGAAGAGAAAATCTCAATCGGGCTTTCATTAATGTTTGGATAAACATTTAAGCACATGAAAGTTCCATCCCGATGAGATGCCACCGGCTCTAAGTGGAGATGCCGGGGTCAAAAATGGTGTCTTCACTCCCGAAGGAGTAAGATAAAGGAGAAGCCTCAGGGTAGGTGACAAATGGGAGAAAAGTACGAATGACAAATGTGAAGGAATCGTCATCTTCAACATTTGTAGAAACAACAATCTTACCTCCCCCTGGGTTAAAAGAATCATCTTCATTTAGTTCATTAGAATCATTCTTTACGGCCGTATCAGGCTCAAAATTTAAGCAAATCTCAACATCCGGTGGTTCTGGCGAAGGACGAAGAAATGACGGATAAAGATCAAAATGGAATGAGTCAAACTCAGGAAGCTCTAAAAGATGGTCATTTGAATTATCAGAAATAACAATGCTAGTCATCCTTTCCTGATCGGGCTCAATCTCAAAAAGAAATGAATCATACTTAGGAAGAGAGTAATTAGCATGAGTAGTGGTACTGTCACTTCTCGTCTCTTCCGTATGATCGCTGAAAGACTCAAATTCGGGTAAAGAATTATCCAAATGAGAAAGAGAAGTATCGGACTCCTCAAAGAATGAATCACTATCCACGACGGGAATAGGAAATGAAGAAAGAGACTTGAACACACGATCCGGAGTAGGGTTATCTTTCAAAGATTCGATTTTAGTAATAAGACG
>BQNB010053111.1:21393-28348 GCA_026074375.1 Tanacetum coccineum
TGTGTGATGTATTGATTTTAAAGGTTGTTACAAATTTTTGAAAGGGTGTATTAATATTAATATTAAAGAGATGTTATAAGTCTTTGAAATGGTGCTTTCCATTATAAGAAATATTTTGGTTACTTAAAATTTTTAAGACTTCTAATTTTAGATGTCCTAAATGTTTTATAAGGAGTAGAGATTAATTATATAAATATAATATTATATTATTATTAACGTATAAATAAATTTGTTATTTAAAATTTTAACATTTCCAAATCGTTAAGTAATTTAGTCAAAACATTTTATTATTTATGTTTTCTAAATAATTTTTAAGTATAAGATTTTTACAAAATTTTGGCATGACCCGTTCGTGTTTACTCATTTTTCCAAAGTCGTAGACTTTATCAAAAACCAATTTCAAACCACTTCCAAATCACAATTTACAATTTACAAACTCTATACAATCGTTTTCCATTTAAAACAAGTCTAACGAGTCACAAAAACTCTTATTGGGCTTTTAGGCCCAATAAGCCTTTAAAATGCCAAAGTACAAAATAAATAAGTCCGATATACTAAAAAGATAACAAACAAGTTCTAGGTTCATCAATAAGCTACCACAAGCTTATAATAAACCAAGACATAACAAGTCAAATCCATAAGCTTAGGCCACGGCTTATGCTGTGGGTGACGTGGGCTTGTAGGCCCATTAAGCCTTATTTGATCTTATGGATTAAATCAAATAGCTTAATGCTTCATCATTTAAAAAATAAACTAACAATATCCAAAATAAAACTAAGTTACAAGAAAATAAGTCACAACAATATTTTTTTATATTTTTCCATTTTATTTCGCGTGTATATATACTAAAATAAGCTCAAAATAATTAAACAATCTCTCAAATAAGCTCACAAATATAAGCCGATTACAATAAGCTCAAAAGTACAAATATTATCACATGAAAATAACCACGATCACAAAACTATGATTTTCTTATATTTATTTTTATAAATTTCAAACCATAAGTATACCTTTTTAAGGTTTATGTAGTTTCAAAATCATTCTTTTTACAAAACAAGTTGTACAACAAAGGTTTATGCATCAAGAGAAGTAAGGAAGTACAAGTTATTTGAAGTTTTGAAGACTTACAAAGAAAAATGGTTTTTAGAGATGAACAAAGATCAAGAACAACCTAAACGTTTATTTTATACCCGAATGATCTTAAAAGATCAAACCTTCAACTAGTCTTTAAAAGTAAATGATTGAAAGTGAAAAACGTATGGTTTTGTATGTGTTTGTGCCGTGAGTTAGGGTAAGCAAGAGAGAAAATGAAAAGCTCAAATACAAGTGTGTGTGTGTGTGTTATGAATGAATATGTAAATGAAATATGCTATATAACTAAGTTGCTTCACACACTAGAGTGTGTTTGTGTATGTGTCGTGTACAAGAGACAAAGGAAGAGAGGGGATGATTGGTGAATTTTTTACTAAATATATAATATATGATAAAATATAAAATATATATAAGTCTAAAAATCAACAAGATCAATAAAACCGATTCAAAATTTTGGCCATCCTAGGAAATCATAAGGGTGATTTTTGTTCGAGACCCATATTACAAGGGGGGAGGGGGACCAAAATGGTCTTAATTATTTTAGGATCACTAGTGCTCAATATGAATTAATTTACAAGGCTTGCATGGATGACAAAGTATAGTTTAAATTCCACGGAACACGTAAGTAACGAAACGAGTAACGGTATCACGAAAAATTATGAAATTTTAGATATTGCCCTAAAACATAAAAACGTGGCTATTGCCAAAATACTACAACGTTTGGTTGTAACATTTCGAATTTTCAGGTCATTTACGACGTCATATATTTCACTAATTATTTTTTTTGCTCGTATGCGTTTACTTTTAATTTTAATAGTTAAGTTAAATCGCGTAAGCTATAAATTATCATTAGCGTAAACGGACACCAAACGAATTAAAGTTTTCGTGAAGCGAGCAATATATTATTTTTATGAAAGTAATAATCAACTTTTTATATTTTATTTTTATTGGTTACGTAAAATAATTACGTTTCGCAATTAAATACATTTAGGCATACCCGGAACCATCAAAATTTATCTACGCTTCAACAAATAACCTTTTTTATTTATAATGATCAGGGTTTATAAAACTTTACCCACACTTATACAATGGGACGCCCCACTTTAAAAGAAATAAGCAAGACCTTACAAATTTCAAGTATATACTTTAAATAGAAACTACAACTTACATTATCTACACTTTATACTTTCAATATTTCAAGTATACTTTCAATTTCCATCAAAATGAACTAGATGTTGATTTTCCATGTCATCCTTAATTCATGGGGATGATCCCTACTTTTTCATGACAAAGAAACATAAGTATTAAATGGTCAATAGATGTACACTTACAAGAGTTAGTAAAGGACTAACTAGTCTTCCCCATTTCATGCTAATAATGCCGCCCCCCTATAAGATCATAAGTCTTGGTCTTTGTTTATTTACTTGCATTATCTAGCCTTATATCACATATGTCACTTGCACTTTACAAGAAATAAACACACAAGTCTTTCTCTTACAAAAAAAAATCAAAACCATATTCCTCCTTTCCTTGTAAAACCCCACGTCCCAAAAAGATCTACAAGAACAATTCATACAATCTTTTATTAACACCTTTACATACATTCACACATCATATCTAAGGCATACCATGGAAGTTTGAAGGCTTGGTTAGGCATTCTTAAGGCTTAAACTAAGTTTAGGGTTTCTTTGATTGTGCAAGCTTTGGTTTGTAATCTAAACAAGGGTTTAGATTGTGTTGGTCACCATAATACATCACTCTAAGGTCATCTAAAACTCTTTATGTCTTTACATTCATCATTTTATGCATATATGAGTTCTATGTAGTGAAATCACCATTAGGTTACTTTTAAACATGTAAAACATATTTTTGCTTATGATTATAATTTTGTACACTTATTCATGTGTTATGTGGTTGAATATATTATGGTATAATGGCTTGTGGAAGACTTGTGATTAATTTATGTAGTTAAAAAGTATATAAAAACAAAGTTATACAAATAAACTCAAAAGATATATAAGGGGCTGTTTTGGTCCGAATTTTTGGACATGGATTTTATATTTTATAAAAATAGTACGTCTCATGACGATTCCAAAATGATAAGAAACTCGAAAAACCGATTTATAACGAAAAAGATACGACGATTACAAGTTTACGATAATTAATACTTTTATAAAAAGTTACTGTTCATCAGGGACTTTATTTTTGGAAAAACATCATAAATAAATAGAACTTTTAAATACGAAGACGTACTCGAAAGAATCGCTAAAAACGGAGTTAAAACGAATAAGTTACGACATTTACGAGATTTACGATAACTAAATCTATAAAAATAAATATATAACTGTTATGAACAGTAAAAATCACTATTCATCAGAAAACTCAGATTTTGAAAATGTTATATTTTGATAACTCGTCTTAATACGAAGGCGTGGACGTAAGAAACGAAAGAAACGGACTAAAAACGAGAAAGTTACGCCAGTTTTACTAAAGTATACTTATAAACGTTTTTACTTTATAAATATGATTTCACTAAAACGATTAGATGGTGATGTAGCTATATAGAATTATATGTGGTATTAGTTAATCAAAGTACTATATTACTAGGGAGTTTCATAATGAGGCCTCTTCGGGGTGGCGTATCGACGAGTTGTTGGATTTACGATTTAAAGTGTCCTAGCTCCTCATACGTCACTACATGACCTCTTAATTATGATAGCCCGAACGATAGTATGATGAGCTATACGACCTATAAATAATCAAAGTGTTTAGTACTTATACGACCTATATTGGATTAGGTTGCCTTCGGATTCCTTCGTGACGCATTTTTCTATTGTGAATACTTGTTGATTACCATTCACTCGAGGTGAGTTCATAGCCCCATTTCTATCTACTTGTTTTACAAACTCTACGGGGTGGAATTACATGCTTGTTTTACTACGGACACAAGTGTTTTAAAACTGTATGCTATTTCGTGATCATATTATTGCCTAAGTACCCTTGCCACTAAGTCCCCTTTTATCATGAACCGTGAGTTGCTATATTAGTAAGCGCGAGTGTTGTGGATAGATCTATCGGGACTGACAATCCCCACCTTTCTTTGGGGTCACAAGTTGACTCATGGTGCATTTAACATTTGAATAATACGTTGGTTGTTTGGCATCATCCTTTTTACTGCGTGGGGCATATATTACGATTACTTATTACGTGTTAAGGTTCGGTGTCATGAGCTTAGTGCAATAATACCTGTTTTTGGACTACTGAATATGATTCATGGTCTACTATTACTTAAATCTTGTGGTCCACTCTTTTACCGACAAACCTATGGATTCACTCAACCTTTGTGTTGACTTTTAGCATGTTTAATTTCAGGTCCTAAGGTATAAGCTTGGATGGGAGCCGTGATGGATATCAATGAAGATGGATTCTGTGTTTATTTAAATTCGATGCAACTTTTATCTATAAAAACTTAAGTCACCTTTTGGTAGTATAAAGCTTTTGTTTAATTAAAAACGCATGTGGAAATGTTTATGACTTTTAAAACATATGGGACCTAATGTATGAACACTGATATTTTGCTATGGCATCGAATGAAATCTTACCTTAAAACGTCCATTTAAGGTCGTTTCCTATATCTTGATTGTTGTACTTTGACGTAGCACCCCATTGTTACCATTCCGCTGCTACCTAATTTTGGGGGTGTTACAAAAACAATCCTTATGGGTCCAATGGGTCAACAGAGTAAAGTTAAAAGGAAAAAGCATTTGGGACATTGAGGCTGGTGACAATGATAGCTGGGGATGGAAGAAGTTATTAGAGCTTAGAAATGTTATAAAGCCTTATGTTTTCCATAAAATTGGCAATGGGAAGAATATCTTTGTTTGGTATGACAAATGGAACCAAAAAGGTCCTCTTTCAAAGTTCATTTCTACAAGGGATATACATGCTGCTAGATTTAATGAAAATGATAAAGTTGCTGATCTTATTGAAGAAGGTAGATGGCAGTGGCCAAATGATTGGTATAATAAATTCCCAATGCTAAAAGAAATTGAAGCTCCAAAGTTGAATGATAGTATTGATAAGGCTGTTTGGAGTAGCAACAATGGAGTGTTTAAAGAATTCTCAATAAAAGAGGTTTGGAGGGATTTAAGGAAGCCACATCCTAAGATTTCCTGGTATCATGTCATATGGTTCTCTTAATGTATTCCAAAACACACCTTTGTTATGTGGTTAGCTCTTCACAATAGACTACAAACTCATGATGTCTTGGCAAAATGGAACACAAGAGTGACATTTTCTTGTGCTATATGTGGGAAAGAAAGTGATTTCGTGCCTCATTTATTCTTTATATGTGAGTACGCAAGAAAATTTTAGGATGCAATTAAAGGGATGATTCTCATTGATCAAGTAAACTATGGCTGGTTTGGAATCATTGAGAAGATACAACAATCACACAGCAAGAACAATATTAAAAGTGTGCTAAACAAGATTGGTATAGCTGCTGTTGTGTACAATTTATGGAAAGAAAGGAACTTACGAACATTCTAGAATAACAGAAAAGATGAAAATGCATTGATCAAGATGGTGAAAGATGAGATCAAATGAAAACTTGCTAGTCTAAAAGTAAGAAGATCTGCTGCAGTATCAAAAACATTTGAGGAATGGGATGTATGTCCTGTCTATTATTAATCATCTGCTATGAAGAAGTCTTAAGGGAGTGTTTGGCTGAGCTACTGTTGGTTATGATTGATCATACATTTGAGCTCTATTATAAGTGCAGGCCTTCAATAGAAGTTCCTTGTATCTTGGAGTCCACTAGGTGTGACTGTACCCATGTGTGCCTCATATCTATTCCAGATTGGCCTTGGGGGGAATTTGGAAAGATTTGTTTGGTACAATGGGAGGTCTGATTCTGGTGGATGTACCATAAGGTAGGGCTTCTTTTGGTTCATAAGGTCTGGGTGGATAGAGTGTATCATTAGCACTCTATTACAGGAGGCTAGGAAGGTTCAAATTGTGGGTGTGTGTTCCCTATTCAGTGATGCGTTACCTTCTATACTTTTCGTAAGAGTATATGGTTTGGAAATGTAGCTGACATAGGTATAACCCCACTCTTTGTGTGAATGGGGCTCTATATTGCTTGATGATGCCCCCTCTTTTGAATCCCTCTTTACTGTGGATGTGGGTTGAGTAATTTGGGGTTGAAAGGAGGGTTGAAATGTAGTCAAGAATATAGGGTATTCGTGCTAAAGGTGAATTGATAAGCTCCTGATGCTCATTTGGCCTTGGAAGAGTTTCATCAGTTTTGAGCATAGATATCACACCCCGCCAAGGCGGAAACGCGAGGCGTAACGAGAATGGATATCATCACAACACAATGGTGCCTATATAGAGAACTACAATGCATAAAAGAAACCAAGGTATGGACACAAAGTGTCATAAAAATACCCAAACGAGCATAACAAAACATACGACGTCTTGTATTGAAGTTAAGTGTCATGCCAATACAAAGACATATGCAATAATCTCAAACAACCTAAACATATAGTTCAACAAATCCAAGTGCGAAGAAAAAAATAAAACTGAAGCTAGGAGTTAAACTCCGCATGCAACCCTACGGTCTCACTAGCCATGCTTCCTAACTTCAATATCCTCACGAGGCTCACTTGAAAATGATTCTTAAAAATGTCAACACAAAGGTTGGTGAGAGTCATAGGTTTACGACACACAATCCAACTTTAAAATAAATTATTGTGATTAATAAAACATGACAGGGTAGAAGCACTATCCTCCAATTGGAACACACAGAAATATAATGGGTAGCATCGCTACCCTCTAAATGGAACACACAGAAACTTCACAA
>BQNB010053112.1:0-19211 GCA_026074375.1 Tanacetum coccineum
AAAAAATCGAATGTCTATATGCTTTAAAATAACGGGTGAAATATGATAAAGGTAGAGTGTGACAACTTGAGCATGACATGGTTCACTTGGGTTTTCGTATAACAACACCTCCACAGTCGGTTCGATAGTAGTCATTTTGTGATTCATTACCCAAGTCACGTCGATCTACACGTGGCAATATGTTATCATTGTGCTAGTGAATGACGGTACTAAATTCCTCATCGACTTCGTCATACGTATCTTTGTAATTCTTGGTAGGTGTCTTAAAGACAATAGACAATTTATTTATCTATCTGGTCTTTCACATAAAACACTTGTCGTGCTTGTGAGGCTAAAATGAATGGATCAACCTTGTGGCCTAAATTATTCAGGTTAGCTAATGTATACCTAAGAGTAGTATCGTGTTTCACACCACCAGCTCTGTGATTAACCCAATCACATTTGAAAAGAGGAATTTTCCTGAAACGGTAATCTAGTACCCATATCTCTTGTAAAACCCCATAATAAAATGTTTGTCTTGTGGTTGCCACTTCTTTAGATATGTGCAGATCTATTGATGTTATATGCATCATGACATTTTGTAAACTTTGCCACCATGACATTCGTACGAAAGGTATACCCATTGATGTTATATGCATCATATTTTACTACGGTGGCGCGTGGTCCATATGATATCCACCTTACAGTTTTTGATACACTTTCTTTGGAGATCGCTAACTCTCTCTCAACCTGAATTTATTACAAGTATATATTAACTTCAAATTGAAGGAACAACAAACAAACAATTATAAATAACATACGATTAATTACCTCTTTGCGTAACCACTTAGCAAAAAATTTACTGTGCTCATTCTCCAGAAATGCTATTCGTTTACCCAGGTTTTCTGTTTTCAAAACTTGCTTGTGTCGCTTGAAACAATGTCTTTGATTATGACCAAAACAGGGTAACTATGTCAACATACAACGTGTTATCATTAATTGAGGGTAAGTTGTGATCCCAAGTCATTTAACCATTGGATCGTCCTCAAATTTGTACGACAGCATATAAACGTATAGATCTTGAATTTGACCGTTGGAATTTGCGATCACATGTGTCCTTTCCAAGAATAATTTTCTTGTACAATTCTAAATAACATTTTCAAATACTAGATTCTTTGTTGACTTGACTTGTGATGGTAATGGGTTGATATTTTAGATTTGACTCTCAAACGAAAGTTGTAGATCTCTCTATCCCGGTTTCGCGGCTTCTTGTATCATCAAAATTGGGTTCATATGAAAGAATTATGTCCAAAACGGTATGAATATGTCAACATGTTAGCATTAATTTTTCATTCATTACATAATAGGTTGTTTATTTTTTTGTCTCAAAATGAATCTTACTAGACGAGTAACTGAACATTGACTTACGAGTAATACGATATTTCTAGACCGTACATTTTTTATAAAAAAATTTCATGTTCTAATCATAAAATTGTATATCCAAACTTTATAACAATACAAAAGTTGTAACAACTTTTTTACAAAACTACAAATAAATAATTTTTATTTTTTTTGTTGCAAAACTACAAATAAATAAATAGAACTAAAGAGCGGGATAATGAAAACTAAAGAGCGGGATAGTGAAATCTAATGAGCGGGAGAAAAGGGGATCTGGTTCATAAGGAAAAAAAACCCTAGAATCTTCAAATTATACTCACTGCTGCTCCCTTCATCTCTTTTCTACAATCTAAGGTACGATGTAAATCTTTGTTTTTTTGGATTCATTGTTGATTTTATATTCAATATTATCCTCACATCTACCCTTATTTGTTCTTTGATCTTCAATTATATGGTTAATTTTTAGTTTATTTTAATGCTTAATCTCATTAGCTGTTTGGATTTGTAGTAAGGGTGTTCAAACGGTCCTTGATACATTAATAGATTGTATAGTCCTTGATACAGTAGTTAGAATATACGTTAATATATAATAGTCTTTGATTCAAGGGGTGTTTGTTTCGGCTTATAGCTTATTTGGTTTTCGGCTTTTGCTTCATAAGCTCACTTTTTATGGCTTATTTTGAAACCTTTCTGCTTATATAAGGTCGTTTACCAAATAAGCCATAAAAGTAAGCTTATGAAACATAAGCCGAAAACCAAATAAGCCTTAAGCCCGCTATATAAGCCTTAACAAACACCCTCTCAGTAGTCAAAACATATTTTTATATCCAATAATTTTTGATTCAGTAGTCAAAATATAGTTAATATCCAATACTCCTTGATACTTTAATATCTTAAATTTCTTTCCTTTTCAATTTGTTATACAACAATAGTCATTTACACAGTTAACAGTTGGTTGGTAGTTCTTAAGATAATGGAATATGATCCATGTAAGGGTATACTGAGAATATATTTATTGTATGTTTTAAGCATACGGATACAATAACGAAAGAAAAATAGTCAAAAGCATGGGTAAATTAATGAGAATGAGAGACTTTTGTGGATATGTTCAATAGCTTAATGGCTTAATGTGCTGAAATGTAGCATTGTTTTTGTGTACTTTTTGATAAGTTACCTAACTCATATATGTGTGATTATTGTTGGAATTCAATACATTCTTATCAATGCAAATTTCAATTGTGTGGCACAACATAATTTCATTTTTATCTATCACATGACAAATACCAGAAGGGGTAGATCTTAAGCATCTAAAGGGAAGCGTACCCGTCTAGTTAACGTATCATAAAGGTTGACACCTGAATCACTGGTTCGTTATATAGTATACACTTATATAGCAACCCTAATACAGATCCTGACCGAATGCCCTTGACCAAGGCAAAAGGTCAAATTCCACACTATATAGAGAAACTAAATCATGCAAACAATACAAGGTATAGACACGCAGTGTCATGAAAATACCCCAAACACATCAACAAAATCCAAAAGGCGTCTAACATTAAAATGAAGGCAGTTCATGTCAACGTCATGACATGCAAAAATTCATCCATCCTAACAGAACAAAACAAATAACATTCATCATTTAAAACAAATAATGAAATCTAGATAACTAAACTTCGCCAGCTGCCTACGGTCTATCTAGCCACTTTTCGTAACTTTAACCCCATCCAGCCTGAATACCTAAAAATGATGCTTATACGTCAACCAACGGTTGGTGAGAAACATAGGTTTTCAGACACACGTATCTAATAAATTTCCAAAACAATTTATCGAATATTCTTTGATTATAAAACAATACCTTTGCATTGCAAATGTATGCTAACTACCATACAAGACTAACATGCATTCAATCCTAATCATATCAAACCAACACAACTTATACTGGGTAGGTCGTACCCATCCGATCCCTCATAACACAATACTGAGATAGGCTAACTCACCGAAACTCCTCAGACCCCAAGTAGACGACTTAAATACTCTTTGATACAAAACCAAAATCCCTGTGGATTCCGGCACTATCCTAGGCAGGCCTGGAGACCCTGCAAGAAACCATCCTGACTAGTCAACAATACATCATTATCATATCACTAAGATGTTACAGCACATCAAGCATATCAGTCACATAATAGTTAAGCAATGTACACTAACTCACAAAAACACAGTAAAAAAAAAAAATTTAAAACATATAACAACACATGTATCATTCGCATCCCAAGTTTAAAACGCAATAAAAAGTGGGACTATGTAACTCACCTGAATTCTCAAAACGCAACTTCCAATTCCTATCACGCAACTATACAAATAAATAAACACGGTTACACGCGAACAAGGCTAAAAGCTCTGTCTCATGTAACACACATATGATGGATGTCTAAGGGTTTGAATTATAAGCTCATCATGGGTCACTCCTTACACGCATTCCTAACCTTAACCACCACATTAAGCACATTACACAAGGTTAACTAGTAAACAATTTATTCAAAAATGGCAGAAATTTTAGTGTATCTTTAGACTAGCCTTAAGAAACCATTCTTGGCTGACCTTCATAAATTATATCAAAAAATACACCTAAATTCCATTATGAGTTTAGCTAACTACCTTTGTGGATACTCCCAAGCCTCATTACATGTGTTAACTATCCCATAAAATCCAACTTACAAAACTGTTGCCAGATTTGGATTGCTTATTGCACACTAAAATGTATGGCCCTAATTACCATACTTAGACATAAAATCAGAAGCTATCCTTCTAGGGTTTCTTAAATATAGTATTGAAGACCTAGAACCTCTGTTATATATTCAAAGCCATACTTGCCCCTTTTAAGTTATGGTTTTAACACCGACCCAAACATGACCTCAGAACTGACCATCCGTATCACATTTTTGATAAGCTTTTGCTTGTAACGCAACATATTAACCAACTTTCAAAAGCACAAAATCCTCGAGGCCATACTTTTAGCCAATAGGCCTCCTTTGAACACCCAGTTTATGACATTTAATCATATCAAAACGACAATATTCTCTCATCTAGATATCATCTAGTTAAAACATAGACCTAATCGCAAAACCCAAAATCCAGATCTAAACTCAAACGCCTAACATGGTGCAACATGCATGATTCATAATCCCTAAACTAACCCTAATCATGCATTCCATCCTTAAATGCGGGGGCATATATACTCTGTATTTTAATGTAAACCCTAGATCTATCATAAAGTCTGTTACAAGATTGTCAAAATTCTAACAAATTAAACTCTTGATTTCTTGATCCCTAACTACCGATTCTTAGGTTTCTTCAGATCAATATTCTTGGTTCCTTGTTCCTTAGGGAGGTAGAAGTACGAACACATATTGATTTAGGCTGAATCGAGACCGTTATTTGATATAAATATGGCTAATGGATAACCTTATCTAAATAAGCTAGCCTCCTAATCCTACAAACCTTCCACTATCTACGTTGGCCCAAAAACGCATATAGCAAATATTAAAAAATATCTTATCTTTGGCCGAATATATTGAATAGATACATAGAAACAAATTCATTTATATTTTAATCTCTTAAATAAATATATAGTCAATATAAATATATCTCTTACCAAAAATTTATGTACAATAACGACAACTCTAATTGTGGGTAACCTTTTATAAACATCAACGATACTTACTAAAACAATCTAAAACTAACTTTTCATTTCACATTTTCACTATTCCTTTTTTGGAAAGATCTATAGCTAAAAATAACGGCGAATATCACTCACTTCACTTATTTCTCTTTCAAAAGTCATGATTAGCATATTCCCATAAACGCTTAACACAAAAAACATCCAAACAATAGACGGTAGGGTTCAAATGCATGGCAAAACTTCCATTACTTTCTATTAATCATTAAGCACGTTAAGGCAAATGGGAACACTCATCACGCAAACACAAATGGCACTCAAAATGAGATGAATTGCATATACCTCTAAAATGATAACATCCTATTTAAACCCACTAGCCACACATATATAACATATAGCACACAAGAAATCACACAAAATGAACTCTTAGCCATTTCTAAAGGTATCACTACCTTGATTAAATCACGGATGTCATAGTATCCTCTCCTTAAGGAAATCTCGTCCTGAGATTTAACTAGCAGGCTCAACAACTCGGTCTACGAACAACTATGGATACTTAATACTCATCTTGTCTTTGTGTTCTCAAGTAAACTCAGGACCACGTTTCGAATTCCATCTAACTTTCACAAGTGCTATTTTCCTACGTTTTAACTTCTTAATTTATCGATCCATAATCTCTACAGCTTTCTTGACAAAATGAAGTGTCTTGTCGACCTTTATCTCATCCAATGGCACATGCAAACTAGCATCTGCCAGACACTTCTTTAGATTTGATACATGAAAGGTGTCCATGCACAGTCGCATAAATATCACCTCCTCAGGTAACCTCAACCTATAAGCTGCAAGGCCAATCCTTTCAAGGATCTTAAACGGTCCTACATATCTTGGTGCTAACTTACCTTTCTTTCCAAAAGGAACTACGCTCTCCCAAGGCGTCACCTTTAACAATACACGATCTCCCACCTCAAACTCTAACGGCTTACGCCTATAATCAACATAGCTCTTTTGACGATCTCTCACCGCTTTAGACTTTTCCTTTACCAACACTACCTTATCAGTCGTTTCTTGTACTAACTCAAGTCCACTCAAACTACTCTCTCCAAACTCTGCCCATAGAACAGGCGACCTACATTTCCTTCCATAAAAAGCTTCAAACGGAGCACACCGAATGCTCAAATGATAACTACCACCAAAATCGATAACACATTCCCCTATTATATCTTCCAAAGTCTGAATCATACGTTCACTTTGTCCATCCACTTGAGGATTCTAAGCAGTACTCAAATCCAATCGCCGTCTCAAACACATTCTTCTGTCTGCAATGTCTGCAAAACCACTAGTGTAAATCATCCATCTTAAACGTAGTTGATCGACACCAAAGTTCATTCCTTGCTATTATCTCAACAAAAAAATTCCTTAGCCAACATCACAATCTTGAAATCTCCTTGTAATAGCAGAAAAAAAAAGCTAACTGGTTAGTCCCTATCGACCATCACCCAACTCAATATTCAACTCACTACTTTACCTTGGAAAATTTAGTGAAAAAACCATGGTGATTTTAATCACAATTTCACTCAAGTATCTCAAGGCTGTTACCACAGCAAAAAGTCTTTGACATTGCAGCCTTCACCTCTTAAACAAAACTGATAATTGCTAACATAGGTAGCTATATCCTTCACGTGGCTACCAATACATGTCTCCAAGATTATAGTATGCCTTATCCGCTCCTGAATGTACCAAGTACCTTGATGCATAAGCCTCATCCATTACCCTTCCTACCAATAGAAACCCTAATTCGATCTAATAAAGTACAAACTCTCGTCTCTATTTTCTTTCCATCTTTTTGATCTAAACAAGTAGCCTTTCTCGAGTATGTCTATGCTTGAGACGCCCACTTTGGTGCTAGTTATTATTCCTCTTACTAGTCTGAATTTTCCCACTCTGCATCCTTTCTCTCAACGCAACACCTACTACATACGCTTTAACGTAGTATCACACAAATCATTCATCAAATTCTGAAAAGCCTCTTCTTGTCAACGCTCCACACAAAAACTTGTGATTCTCCACATTTAGGGAAGTATAGGGGTTCAACAATCAAAAAAAAATTCATAGTAGAACGTCGGTAGTAACCTGCCAATCTAGAATAGATCATCTAATTCCTCACAACCTCACTCTAACTCGGGCACGTGAATACGTTAAGTTGACTACGTGACCAAGAAAATCAATATTCTGTTCAACCTAAACTCACAACTTAAAAAACTTAGCATACAACTTCCCTTCCTTATGACTCCAACACCAAATTCAGAATGAATTCAATGTTCCTCCTACGACATTGAGTAGGCCAAATTTACAATGAATACGATGACAAAACTACTAAGTACGGTTTGCAAACCCGGTTCATTAATCCATAAAACCTGCTGGAGCATTGGTTAACACAAAAGGCATAACCGAAGACGCAAAATTCAGTACTTGTTCGAATGCGGTCTATGAGGAATGGCATCCTCATGCACTCGTAGCTGATGATAACCTGACCACAAATCTATCTTTAAGAAAGGACACGCTCCTCAGGAACATGATCAAAACAAGGTCATCAATCCTATGATAGGATACCGTTATAAACACTTAAATTTATGTTTCAACACCTATGATCAATACACATGCGAAAAGAACCATCCTTCTTCTTCATGAATAACACATGTGCTCCTCACGAAAAATGACTAGGTCGTATGAAACCCTTGTCTGCCAAAAACATCTCGAAGAGTTGTTCATACAATTCTAGCATTTCTGAGGGTGCTATACTATATAAGACTTCGCGAGGGGGATAGGGGACTTTCCCGAGACGCTAATGGTTTCGCTCTGTCGCCCTCCATGAACAAATCTATGGCTGAACTCACTTATCGTCCAGTTGTCATCGATAAATCTTTCGGAACACATCAATAAAAATCTTGTACAACGGAAATATCACTCAATTTCGGAATCATCTACCTTTGATTTTCATTAAGGTTTACACGACTCCCTTGAGTACCCTTCACCATGAACCCGAATGTATCTCATCACCTTCCAACAGTATCCTAACCACCTTCTCATGACATACTATCACAAACTTCGTCTTGGACAACCAGTTCATTCCCACAATCACATCAAAGCTTCCACGACTCAACGGTATCAACGAACTCCAAGGATTACGAACAATCAAATAGGATAACAACGAATATCGGGTCAAAGGCTAGAATGCATATAGGAGATTCCACATATGCAAATAGACGTGGATCAAATAACATAAGAATCCTTTGTAAGAGAAAGGATAACGTATATGCACCGCGCCGAAAGCGCAAACGAAAGAAAATCAACAGGCGTACCACGACAAATGAACACATAAAAAATATCAATACGAAAGACAAAAATCCTTATACCCATTATCGACTTTACTCGAAATGCCAAATTAAATAATGTTTTTATAAAAATCAATTTAATTTAAGAAAATCAATTTAAGTCTAAAAATCATTTTAAATAATAATGAAATTTTCTTAAGTGTAATCTTTGAAAAATTTATTATGGTTGCTATAAAAATCTAGAGATGATTATCTAATGGTGTATCATACCTCACCACTATGAATCACTTTAAACATGCCTTTTATAATAAAATAAAATCTATTTACAAAGATCATTTTATACACAGTTTTCTCCAAACACCAACACAATACTTCCAAAAGGTTTTTATAATTAGACATCACTATAAAAATATGTTACTCAACCAAAGGACACATAATACCAAAAGGATCATAAAACACCATACCGACCCTACCATAATTCTATTGTATGAAAACGAAAGAAAAAACACCAGAACAAAAATACTCAAAAATAAAATCAAGACTTACATACCCAAAAGAAAACTTAAGTTCTTACCTAAAATAAAGTCACAAAGCAAACCTAATAGTATCGATACTACACGTCTCCAACGGGTTAACAAACAATAAGGGCTAATACAAAGAAAGGGAATAATGAACCAACACTAATATGTTAGGAACAAATTATTGCTTAAAAAGCAACCTATGATACTCTATGAAAATCAATGCCAATGAACGAACGTAACCAAATGCGCCTATATCCAAAAGACAGATCCGAACAAACCATCGAGCAATCGAGACACGAGCAGACCATAATAATAATAATTAATACTAGGTATCTGCAAAAGACTATATAGAGAGAGAAAACATACTATCTATACAACTCAATTCAACTTATACTCCAATTAGGGTAGGAGAAAAATTCTCTACCATACCAACCATCCTTAGCATGAAATACACATATTAAAAAAACATATAACACTACCACCTTACAACCAACACAAATAAATGCAATCAAAGTCACACGTCTACGTGTGTGATGCCTTTATAATTATGTTGGCCACGCATAATTATAAGTGCATCCTTTCAACACGTGAACATACTTCCAAGACTACCCAATATCAATCACAAATTTACATAAAGCACATATACCACATTTCACATATTAAAACACACCAACTTTTTTAACCGGGGAAGTTCCCCTTTACCAAAAAAAAAACAACACTCCAACTTATCACATAAAAGGATGCTCCATCAAAAACTACGTAACTTATATCAAAGAAAGAAATCGAAACGATATAAGGAACCAAAAGTCTCTCAACAATTCCCAAAAAACGAAATATCCGAAAAGAAATAAACAAAAACAACATGCGATGATAAGGACGGGATAAACTTATGTTGTGCCTCACTTTGGGTTTGACTTTTGCCTCCCGCAAGAATTCAATCCTTACATCTGTCGGGTCTACTTATTACGCGCATCCAATCGATACCGAACAACTATCCTATCTCTTTTGGTATCCACAAAAGAGGCTCCTAAATAACGCTAGTATCTAGTTTGGGAAAAAATAGTTCCCCAACGAGACTTCTAACGGGTGGGGGAAAACATAGCTAAAATATTAAGAAAGTAATAGATATCATATCAGATAATGGTAGGAAAAATAACTAAAATGACAACTTACCAAAATACGAGATACATAAGCTATGCAAAAATAAAGAGGAAGCATAGCAGTTATAGCAATAAAACTTAAGCCCTAAATCATAGAGACTACAGGGACTCGAAGGACCCCTAGGTTATAGTCTAGGGCTCAACGCGACCTACCTTACTCTATAACCATTGCTCTGATACCAATTGAAGAAAGAGAAATCAACACAACACATAGGCGTCTTATAGAGAAACTAAAATCATGCAATAATACAAGGTAAAGACACGCAGTGATATGAAAAATACCCCAAACAGCAACAACCAAAATCCAAAAGGCGTCTGACATTTAAAATGAAGGCAGTTCTCGTAACCGTCATAACATGCAAACATTCATACATCCTAACAGAACATAAACACATAACAAGTCATCATCCAAAAAAATAGCAAAATCTAGATAACTAAACTTCACCAACTGCCTACGGTTCATCTAGCCACTTTTCCTAACTTTAACCTCATCCTGCTGAATACCTGAAAATGAATTCAGTATACGTCAACCAACAGTTGTGAGAAACAACCGGTTTTTCAGACACAACATATCTAATAAATTACCAAAATGATTAATCGAGTTTTAGATTATAAAACAAATAACATTTGCATTGGCAATTATTCTAACCAACATACAATCAAACATGCAATTCACTCCCATCAAATCAACCAACAAATCAAATACTGGTTAGGCGTACCCATCCTATCCTCATAACCACCCAGAGTAGGAGTACTCATCTAATCCCTCAGACAGCAAGCAGACAACCTAAATCGCTCTTGGATCATATCAAAGCTTCCACGAGTCAACGGTATCAACGAACTCTAAGGATTATGAACAATCAAATAGGATAACAACGAATATCGAGTCAAAGGCTAGAATGCATATAAGAGATTCCACATATGCAAATAGACGTGGATCAAATAACATAAGACGACCTAATTAAAGAAAGGATACGTATAAGCACCGAGTGAAAGCGCAAACAAAAGAAAATCAACAGGCGTACCACAACAAATGAACACATAAAAAATATCAATACGAAAAACGAAAATCCTTATACCCATTATCGACTATACTCGAAATTTGCCCCTCACAAAAATAAATATTGAATATTATAAAAATCAAATTAAGTTAATACAATCAATTTAAAAGGACTAAACAACCAATTATAAATAATAATGAAATTGTCCCTTAAAGTGTAATCTTTGGAAAAATTCAGTTCAGGTGTCTATAAAAATCTAGAGATGGTTATCTAATGGTGTATCGTACCTTACCACTATGAATCACTTTAAACCTGCTTTTTATAATAAAATAAAATCTATTTACAAAGATCATTTTATACACAGTTTTCTCCAAACATCAACACAATACTTCCAAAGAGTATTTTTAATTGACCATCAATTAAAAATATGTTACACAAACAAAGGACACCATAAAACCAAAATGGATCATAAAACACCCATACAGAACCTAAACATAATTCTATTGTTTGAAAACAAAAGAAAACACCAGGAACCATATACTCAAAATAAAATCAAGACGTTACATACCCAAAAGAAAACGTAAGGTCTTATCCTAAAATAAAGATCAACAAAGCAAACCTAAAAGTATCGATACTAACACGTCGCCAACGGGGACTACAAAAAATAAGGAAAACAAAGAAGGGAGTATTTGATCCCCACTAATATGTTAGACAATTAGTGCCTTAAAAGAACCCTTTGATATCATAAGAGTAATCAATGCAATGAAAGAACAACGAAAAGCGCCTATAATCGAAGATGCTGATCCCGAACAAACAATCGAGACAACAGCAACCCTGAAAAATAATAATAATACTAGTTATTTGAAAATACTCGATAGAAAAGAAACTTACTATCTATACAACTCAATTCACCCATATCCACCAATTAAGGGTAGGAGAATAATTCATTACCATACCACCATCCTTAAACAAAGAAATAACACATATAAAAAAAAACATATCTCACTACCACCTTACAACCAAACACAAATAAATGCAAATCATGGTCCCAAGACCTACTTGTGAATGCCTTTATAATATGTTGGCCACCATGAATGAAAATTGGCCTCCTTTCAAACGTGTACTTACTTCCAAGACTACCCCATTACAATCATAATTCACTATAATCCAATACCACGTGTTCCACATCCTTAAAAAACTCCAACATAACACATAAATGATTCATCCATCCAATAACTACTTCCTTATATCGAAAATAAAATCAAAACACATAAAGGAACGAAAGGTCTCCGCAACAATTCCCAAAAGTACGAAATATCCAAAAGAAATAAACAATAACAAAGACGAGGAAAAAGAATGGGATAAACTTAGGTTAGGAGCCTCGTGGGTTTGATTTGCCTTCCCGTAAGAATCACCCTACTCTGCGTGTCCAGCCCTATATAACGCGCAAACCGACAAACGATCAACTATCCCTATCTCCTTTGGGATCCACAAGAGGCCCTTAACGCTTAGTCATTTTGGGAAAAAGGTTCCCCATCGATACTTCATACGGTGGGGGAAAACATACGTAAAAAACTAAAAAAGTAATACATCAAATTAATCATGGTAAAGGAAAAATAAAGAAAAATACAACATAGCCAAATACGAGATGCAAAACAAACATATATTTGGCAGTTTTTGTCTGTTTTTGGTCATTTAAGCTTGTTTTCAGAGGTAAAAGATATGTGTAATTAAGCACTTATCAATCACCAATCCTGGTAGCCACACTGTCACACCCTGCCAAGGCGGAAACGCGAGGCGCGACGAGAAAGGGAATCATCACAACACATTGGCGTCTATATAGAGAAACTAAATCATGCAAACAATACAAGGTATAGACACGCAGTGTCATGAAAATACCCCAAACACATCAACAAAATCCAAAAGGCGTCTAACATTAAAATGAAGGCAGTTCATGTCAACGTCATGACATGCAAAAATTCATCCATCCTAACAGAACAAAACAAATAACATTCATCATTTAAAACAAATAATGAAATCTAGATAACTAAACTTCGCCAGCTGCCTACGGTCTATCTAGCCACTTTTCGTAACTTTAACCCCATCCTACTGAATACCTAAAAATGATGCTTATACGTCAACCAACGGTTGGTGAGAAACATAGGTTTTCAGACACACGTATCTAATAAATTTCCAAAACAATTTATCGAATTTCTTTGATTATAAAACAATACATTTGCATGGCAATTATGCTAACTAACATACAAGCTAACATGCAATTCAATCCAATCATATCAAACCAACACATCATATACTGGGTAGGCGTACCCATCCGATCCCTCATAACCAATACTGAGTAGGCGTACTCATCCGATCCCTCAGACACCAAGCAGACGACTTAAATCACTCTTGGATCATACCAAAATCCCTGTGGTTTCCCTCTAGCCCAGGCCATGGATACCCGCAAGTAACCATCCTGACTAGGCAACAATACATCATTATCATATCACATAAGATGCAGCACATAACGCATATCAGTCACATAATAGTTAATGCATTTACACTAACACATAATCACAGCAATTTAAAACATATTTCAACACTTGTATCATTTCCATCCCAAGTTTAAAACGCAATAAAAAGTTGGACTATGTAACTCATCTGAATGCTCAAAACGCAGCTTCCAATTCTTATCACGCAACTATACAAATAAATAAACACGGTTACACGCGAACAAGCTAAAAGCTCTAGTCCATGTAACACACATATGATGGATGTCTAAGGGTTTGATTAACCATCATGGGTCACCCTGACACCATGCCTAACCTTAACCACCTCATTAACACATTACACTAGTTAACTACAATTTATTCAAAAATGCAGAATTTTAGTGTATCTTTACTACCTTAAAAACCATTCTTGCTGACCTTCATAAATTATATCAAAAATCACCTAAGTTCATTTATGAGTTTACTAACTACCTTGTGATTCCCAAGCTCTCATTACATGTGCAACTATCCCAAATAAAATCCAACTTCAAAACTGTTCCAATTTGGATCTGATTGCACACTAAAATGTATGGCCCTAATTACCATACTTAGACATAAAATCAGAAGCTATCCTTCTAGGGTTTCTTTATATATATATTGAACCTAGTCACTGTAGATTTTCTAACCTTAATTCCACTTTTAAGTTATGGTTTTACCGTCCCAAACATGACCTAATTCTGACCCGTATTCACTTTTTTGACAACTTTTCTTGTAACCAACATTTAACCAACTTTCAAAACTCAAAATCATTCGAGGCCGGACTTTTTGAAAAATAGACTCTTTGAACACAGTTTAGGATTTTGAATCATATCAAAACACGTTTCTATCATCTAGATATCATCAGTTTAACATAGACCTAATTCTGCAAAACCCTAAATCAAGATCTAACGCAAACCCTAACATGCAACATGCATGATCATAATCCTAAACTAACCCTAATCATCATTCCATCATTAAAGCGCATATATAATCTGTATTTTATGTAAACCCTAGATCTATCATAAGTCTTGTTACATGATTGCATAATTCTAACTAAGTTAACTCTTGATTTCTTGATCCTAACACCGATTCTTGGTTACTTCTTGATCAAGATTCTTGGTTCCTTGTTCTTAGGGAGGTAGAAGTCGAAACATATGGTTTTAGGGCTGAATGAGTCGCGGTTTTTGATATATAGGCTAAGGGATAACCTTATCTAATTAACTAGCATCCTAATCCTACTAAAATTCCTCTAGATAAGGCCCAAAATCCTTTTTCTTTTATTTTTTTTCTTTCTTTGGCCGATTTGATATATACATACATACATTTATTTTTATTTTTTTCTTAAATTATTATTTACATTATAATTTACATTACCATAAATTTTTACAAAAATCTACGCTAATTTGGGTAAACCTTTTTACATCAACGATACTTACTAAACTTTCTAAAAATAACTTTTCATTTCACATTTCACTTTCCTTTTTTGGAAAGTCTACTATAAATATCCGAATTTCACTCACTTCACTTATTTCTAACATGATACATTTCCCATAAACGCTTAACACAAAATCATCCAAACTATTGACGTAGCATTGCATGCAATACGCCATTACTTTCTATTATCATTACACGTGAACAAATGGAATACTCATCACCAAACACAAATGCACTCAAAATGAGATGATCATATACCTCAAAATGATATCATGCACCTATTTAAACCACTTAGCACACATATATAACATATAGCACACAAGAAATCACACAAAATGAACTCTTAGCCATTTCTAAAGGTATCACTACCTTGATTAAATCACGGATGTCATAGTATCCTCTCCTTAAGGAAATCTCGTCCTGAGATTTAACTAGCAGGCTCAACAACTCGGTCTACGAACAACTATGGATACTTAATACTCATCTTGTCTTTGTGTTCTCAAGTAAACTCAGGACCACGTTTCGAATTCCATCTAACTTTCACAAGTGCTATTTTCCTACGTTTTAACTTCTTAATTTATCGATCCATAATCTCTACAGCTTTCTTGACAAAATGAAGTGTCTTGTCGACCTTTATCTCATCCAATGGCACATGCAAACTAGCATCTGCCAGACACTTCTTTAGATTTGATACATGAAAGGTGTCATGCACGCTATTCAACTCCTCAGGTAACCTCAACCTATAAGCTGCAAGGCCAATCCTTTCAAGGATCTTAAACGGTCCTACATATCTTGGTGCTAACTTACCTTTCTTTCCAAAAGGAACTACGCTCTCCCAAGGCGCCACCTTTAACAATACACGATCTCCCACCTCAAACTCTAACGGCTTACGCCTATAATCAACATAGCTCTTTTGACGATCTCTCACCGCTTTAGACTTTTCCTTTACCAACACTACCTTATCAGTCGTTTCTTGTACTAACTCAAGTCCACTCAAACTACTCTCTCCAAACTCTGCCCATAGAACAGGCGACCTACATTTCCTTCAATAAAAAGCTTCAAACGGAGCACACCGAATGCTCAAATGATAACTACCACCAAAATCGATAACACATTCCCTCATTATATCTTCCAAAGTCTGAATCATACGTTCACTTTGTCCATCCACTTGAGGATTCTAAGCAGTACTCAAATCCAATCGCGTCTCTAACACTTTCTGCAATGTTTGCCAAAACCACGAGGTAAATCATCCATCTTAATCGGAGTTGATCGTCACCAAAGTTCCATTCCTTGCTATTATCTCATCAATATAAATCCTTGCCAACATCACATCTTGAAATCTCCTTGTATAGCTAGAAAATAAGCTAACTTGGTTAGTCTATCGACCATCACCCAAATCATATCGTACTCACTACTTTGACCTTGGAAATTTAGTGATAAAATCCATGGTGATTTTATCTCATTTTCACTCAAGTATCTCAGGCTGTTACAACAAGCAAAAAGTCTTTGACATTGCAGCCTTCACCTCTTAAATAAAACTGACAATTGCTAACATAGGTAGCTATATCCTTCACGTGGCTACCAATACATGTCTCCAAGATTATAGTATGCCTTATCCGCTCCTGAATGTACCAAGTACCTTGATGCATAAGCCTCATCCATTACACTTCCTACCAATAGAACCCAAATTCGATCTATAAAGTACAAACTCTCGTCTCTTTTTCTTTCCATCTGTTGATCTAAACAACGTAGCCTTTCTGCGAGTACGTTCTATTGCTTGAACGCCTCACTTTGGGCTGCTAGTATTATTCCTCTTACTCGTCTTGATTTCACTCTCTCCTTTCTACTCAACGCATCACCTACTACATTCGCTTTATCGTAGTATCACACAAATCATTCTTCAAAGTCTGAAAAGCCTCTTCTTGTTCTACGCTCCACTCATACTTTTGATTCCTCTCAGTTAGGGAAGTATAGGGGTTCAACAATCTAAAAAAAATTCATGATGAACGTTGGTAGTAACCTGCCAATCCTAAGAATAATCATCTAATTCCTCACTACCTCACTCTTACTCGGGTCCACGTGAATACGTTATGGTTGACTACGTGACCAAGAAAATGCACTTCTTTCAACCAAAACTCACACTTAGAAAACTTAGCATACAACTTCTCCTTCCTTAGTGACTCCAACACTAAATTCAAATGAACTTCATGTTCCTCCTTCGACTTTGAGTAGGCCAGAATGTTATCAATGAATACGATGACAAACCTACCTAAGTACGGTTTGCAAACCCGGTTCATTAAGTCCATGAAAACCGCTGGTGCATTGGTTAACCCAAAAGGCATAACCGTAGACTCAAAATGTCTGTATCTCGTTCGAAATGCGGTCTTTGGAATGGCATCCTCATGCACTCGTAGCTGATGATAACCTGACCGAAAATCTATCTTTAAGAAAGGACACGCTCCTCGTAACTGATCAAACAAGTCATCAATCCTAGGGAGTGGATAACGGTTTTTAACAGTTAATTTGTTCAACTCCCTATGATCAATACACATGCGAAAAGAACCATCCTTCTTCTTCATGAATAACACAGGTGCTCCTCACGGAAAATGACTAGGTCGTATGAAACCCTTGTCTTGCAACTCTCGAAGTTGTTCAGACAATTCTTGCATTTCCGAGGGTGCTAGACGATATGGAGACTTCGTGACTGGCGTCGCTCCATGAACCAAATCTATGCGGAACTTACTTGTTCGGTCGTGGTGGTCACGACAATCTTCCGAAAACACATCCATAAAATCGTCGTAACGATGGAAATATCACTCATTCGGGTCAATCTGCATTTTAATGTTCATTAAGGTTTTCACGACTCCTTGAGTACGTTCACCATGAACCCGAAGTATCTCATCACCTTCCAACGGTATCCTAACCACCTTCTCATGACATACTATCACAAACTTCCTCTTGGACAACCAGTCCATTCCCACAATCACATCAAAGCTTCCACGACTCAACGGTATCAACGAACTCCAAGGGTTACGAACAATCGAATAGGATAACAAATGAATATCGAGTCAAAGGCAGACTTGCAATGATAGGAGATTCCACTTAAGCAAATAGACGTGGATCAAATGACATAAGAAATCCTTTGAAAGAAAGGATATGTATATGCACCGAGTGAAAGCGCAAACGAAAGAAAATCAACACGTACCAAGACATAAAATGGAAAAATTGAACCCATAAAAAAAATATCAATATGATAGACGAAATTATTATAACCAATTATACAACTTTACGTCGAAAGTGCCAATCTAGAATAATGTTTTAATAAAAATCCTATTTAAATTAAGAATGTTTACTTTAATATAAAAATCATTTAAATAATAATGAAATTGTCCTTAAATGTTTTAAAATCTTTTTGTTGAAAATTCATTCCTGTTTGTGGGGTTCTTAAAAATCTAGAGAGTTATCTAATGGTGTATCGTACCTTACCACTATGAATCACTTTAAACCTGCTTTTTATAATAAAATAAAATCTATTTACAAAGATCATTTTATACACAGTTTTCTCCAAACACCAACACAATACTTCCAAAGGGTTTTTATAATTAGACATCAATTATAAAATAGGTTCACAACACAAAGGACACCATAATACCAACAGGGATTGTAAAACACCGTACAGACCCTAACACAATTCTGTTGTTTGAAAACGAAAGAAAATACCAGAAACCATATACTCAAAATAAAATCAAACGAACTCGTACAAGAAAACTCATGCAAGACGTTACACCCAAAAGAAAACGTAATACCTAACCAAATAACGATCAACAGAGCCAACCTAAAAGATCGATACTAACACGTCGCCAAGCGGGTTACGAAAACCAAGGGGATATACAAAGAAGGAGTAATGATCCACACTAATTGTAAGGAGAAGATTAGTGCTTAAAAAGACCTTTTGTACTCAACGAGGTAATCAATGCAACGAAAGAACTAACGAAATGCGCCTATATCCGAAAGAGCAGATCCGAACAAACAATCGAGCAACGAGCAACCATAATAATAATAATAACACTAGGTATCTGCAAATACTAGATAGAAGAGAAACTTACTATCTATACAACTCAATTCAACATATCCTCCAATTAGGGTAGGAGAATAATTCTCTACCCATACCACCATCCTTAT